>JAUMJJ010000461.1:12500-55313 GCA_033556795.1 Tapera naevia | reverse complement strand
ATCCCAGGTCCCCTCCCTGCACCCACCCCCTTCCCCCCTCACCCACCTCCACCCCCCTCACCCCTTGATCCCGCCCCCCCCCACCCCCCCCTGCACCCTGAGTCCTGCCCCCCCTCCCATCCCCGGGTCCCCTCTCTGCACCCATCCCCCTCCCCTCCTTCCCCCCCCCCCCCCCCCCCCCATCCCACACCTTGGGTGTCCCCCCCCCCATCCCCCCCACCCTGGATCCCTTTCCCCCCCCCCCAGCCCCCATCCTGCACCCTTGGTCCTCTCTCCCCCCCCCTCCCCCCCCTGCACACCTGGCCCCCTCCCCCCCCTTTTATCACCAGTTTCCGGGGGTGCGGCCCCCCCCCCCCCCCCCCATGGTGAGGTGGCACCTGCCGGGTGACGCAGGTGGTGGCGCGGGAGGGGGGGGGGGGCGGTGCCACGTCCGGGTGTCCACGTGTCCTTGTTTCTGGGTGTCCCCGTGTCCAGGTGTCCGTATGTCCTGGTGTCTGTATGTCCAGGTGTCCAGGTGTCCCCGTGTCCAGGTGTCTGTATTTCCATGTGACCGTGTGGCCACGTGTCCGGGTGTCCTTATGTCCAGGTGTCCCTATGTCCAGGTGTCCCTATGTCCATAAGTCTGGGTGTCCATCTGTCCAGGTGCCCATCTGTCCTGGTGTCCATGTGTCCAAGTGCCCATAAGTCTACGTGTCCGGGTGTCCAGGTGTCCATCTGTCCAGGTGTCCATCTGTCCTGGTGTCCCTATGTCCAGGTGTCCATCTGTCCCAGTGTCCCTATGTCCAGGTGTCCCTATGTCCAGGTGTCCAGGTGTCCCTATGTCCAGGTGTCCATAAATCTGGGTGTCCATCTGTCCAGGTGTCCTGGTGTCCATATGTCTTGGTGTCCAGGTGTCCATCTGTCCGTGTGTGTCCATATGCCCAGGTGTCCAGATGTCCATCTGTCCAGGTGTCCATGTGTCCGTGTGTCCAGGTGTCCATAAGTCTGTGTGTCCATCTGTCCAGGTGTCTATATATCTACATGTCCGTGTGTCCATCTGTCCATGTGTCCATCTGTCCGTGCCCCCCCCCCCCCCCAGATCTTCGATGCGACGGTGGAGAACGCCCGCGCGGTGCTGCAGATGGACAACGCCCGCCTGGCGGCCGACGACTTCAGGGTCAAGTGAGGAGTGGGAACGGGGTGGGGTGGGGATGGGATGGAGGTGGAGATGGGGATGGGATGGGATGGGATGGGATGGGATGGGATGGGATGGGATGGGATGGGATGAGATGGGATGGGATGGGATGGGATGGAGATGGAGATGGAGGTGGAGGTGGAGGTGGAGATGGGGATGGGATGGGGATGGAGGTGGAGATGAAGATGGGGATGGGGATGGGGATGGGGATGGGGATGAGGATGGGGATGAGGATGGGGATGGAGGTGGGGATGGGGATGGGGATGGAGATGGGGATGGGGATGGAGATGGGGATGGAGGTGGGGATGGAGGTGGGGATGGGATGGAGGTGGAGGTGGAGGTGGAGATGGAGGTGGAGGTGGAGGTGGAGATGGGATGGAGGTGGAGATGGAGGTGGAGGTGGAGATGGAGATGGAGATGGGATGGGGATGGAGATGGAGATGGGGATGGAGATGATGGGGATGGGATGGGAATGGGGCTGGAGATGGAGATGGTGGGGATGAGGATGAGGATGAGGATGAGGATGGGGTGGGATGGAGATGGAGGTGGAGGTGGAGGTGGAGGTGGAGGTGAAGGTGAAGGTGGAGGTGGAGGTGGAGATGGAGGTGGAGATGGGGATGGGGGGATGGGGATGGAGATGGAGATGGGGATGGGATGGGGATGGGGATGGGGATGGGGATGGGGATGGGATGGGGATGGGATGGGGATGGGATGGGGATGGAGGTGGAGGTGGAGATGGGATGGAGGTGGAGATGGAGGTGGAGGTGGAGGTGGAGGTGGAGATGGAGATGGGATGGGGATGGAGATGGGATGGGGATGGAGATGGGATGGGGATGGAGATGGGATGGGGATGGGGATGGAGGTGGAGATGGAGATGGAGATGGGATGGGGATGGAGATGGGATGGGGATGGAGATGGGATGGGGATGGAGATGGAGATGGGGATGGAGATGATGGGGATGGGGATGGGATGGGAATGGGGCTGGAGATGGAGATGGTGGGGATGAGGATGAGGATGAGGATGGGGTGGGATGGAGATGGAGGTGGAGGTGGAGGTGGAGGTGGAGGTGGAGGTGGAGGTGGAGGTGGAGGTGGAGGTGGAGGTGGAGGTGGAGGTGGAGATGGAGGTGGAGATGGGGATGGGATGGGGATGGAGGTGGAGATGGAGATGGAGATGGAGATGGAGATGGGGATGGGATGGGGATGGGGATGGGGATGGGATGGGGATGGGATGGGGATGGGATGGGGATGGAGGTGGAGGTGGAGATGGGATGGAGGTGGAGATGGAGGTGGAGGTGGAGGTGGAGATGGAGATGGAGATGGGATGGCGATGGAGATGGGATGGGGATGGAGATGGGATGGGGATGGAGATGGAGATGGGGATGGAGATGATGGGGATGGGATGGAAATGGGGCTGGAGATGGAGATGGTGGGGATGAGGATGAGGATGAGGATGGGGTGGGATGGAGATGGGAGATGGTGATGGTGATGGCAAGGGATGGGATGGGGATGGGGACGGAGATGAGGATGGGAATGGAGTGGGGTGGGATGGGATGGGATGGAGATGGGGATGGAGATTGGAGATGACGATGGGGATGGGAATGAGGATGGAGCTGGAGCTGGGGATGGGGCGGTGGTGGCCGTGGCCGGAGCAGCTCGTGGTCCTCCCCAGGTACGAGGCCGAGCTGTCCATCCGCCTCTCGGTGGAGAACGACATCGTGGGGCTGCGCAAGGTGATCGACGACACCAACATGGCCCGGATGCAGCTGGAGGGGGAGATCGAGTCCCTCAAGGAGGAGCTCATCTTCATGAAGAAGAACCACGAGGAGGTGCCGGCGGGAGCTGGGGGAGAAGGGACCGGGGAGGGTGGGCTTGGAGGACCTCACGTTGACGTTGTGTCCTCTCCCCACCTCAACCTTGGACCCCAAGGAGGTGAAGAGCCTCCAGGCCCAGGTCTCCGACTCGGCCGTGACGGTGGAGGTGGACGCGCCCAAGTCCCAGGACCTGGGCAAGATGATGGCGGAGATCCGGGCGCAGTACGACGCGCTGGCCCAGAAGAACCTGGAGGACCTGGAGAAGCAATGGGGACGCCAGGTGGGTCCATATTTTCTCCCCAAACCCACCACCATCACCAGTTGGGGGTCTCCAAGCACCAAGGGGGTTGATGGTCTGTGGTGGTGGCTTCCCAAGGGGACGTCAAGTCAAGGTGGGGAACAGCTCCAGCGACTTGGGGTGGGGCTGAGGGGGAGGAGAGCCCCAAGGTGGGAGGGGAGGGTCCTCAGGCTGGTGTAGGGTGTTCTCCAAAGGTGACCCATGAGGAGGGCTTGGCCCCTGGCCCAGCACTGGGGACACTGCCAGGAGACCCCTGGCCCGTCGTGAGGACCTTCTCCAGGGAGGCCCTGGTAGAACATCAGGGATGTTCTCCAGGGGAAATCTATCCCATGGTGACTCCAGCTCCACAGTGGGGATCTTCTCCAAGGGGTTCCAACACTCAGGACATTCCTGGTGGACCCCAGTCCCATAGGGGAACCCAAGCCCCAGAGGGGACCTTCTCCAAGGGTTCTTGATCCAACATCAGAGATGTTCCTGGAGAACCCCTGTCCCATAGAGAACCCCAAACTCTAGAGGGGACCTTCTCCAAGGGTTTCTGATCCAACATCAGAGATGTTCCTGGAGGAACCCTGTCCCACAGAGAATCCCAGGTCCCAGAAGGGATCTTCTCGAAGGGGCTCCTGATCCAATATCAGAGACATTCCTGGAGGACACCTTCACGATGGGAATTCCAATACCCAGAGGAGACCTTCTCCAAGGGGCTCCTGATCCAACACCAGAAGCGTTCCTGGAGGACAGGGACCTTCTCCAAGGGCTTCATGATCCAAAACTGGAGATATTCCTGGTGGAACCATGTCCCATAGGGGAACTCAAGCCCCAGAGGGGACCTTCTCCAAGGGTTCCTGATCGAACACCAGAGACATTCCTGGAGGACCCCTGTCCCATGGGGAATTCCAATACCCAGAGGGGACCTTCTCCAAGGGGCTCCTGATCCAACACCACAGATGTTCCCAGAGGACCCCAATCCCTTAGAGAACCTCAAAGCCCATTGAGCACCTTCTCCAAGGGTCTCCTGGTCCAAAACCGGAGATATTCCTGGAGGACCCCAGGTGGGACCCCGGTTCCTTGGGGGTCACCTCCTCCTGGGGACAGTCTCACCCTCCCCTACGCCCCATTCACGGGGTTGGGGTGGCCGTGGTGGCCCAGGTCCAAGGCATTGACCTCCCCCCACCCCACCCCACCCCACGTCCCCGTAACCCCCTCAAAAGATCACCGAGAGCACCCTCGAGATCACCCAGAGCACCAAAGACGTCGACGCCGCCCGCAGCACCGTGGTGGACCTTCGCCGCTCCGTCCAGACCCTGGAGATCGACCTGGAATCCCTCCGTAACCAGGTGTGCTCCGACCCCCACCCTCCCCAGCACCACCTGGAGATGTCACCTCATGGATGGTCCATCCAGACCACCCCGGGGGGGTAGCTGAAAGCCTGGTGTGGTGCCTCCAGAGAGCTGGTTTGGAGGCCAACCTGGTGGAGGTGGAGAACCGTTACGGAGCTCAGGTGGAGCAGCTCAACGCGTTGATCCTGCGGGCGGAGGCGGAGCTGCTGCAGGTGCGGGCGGAGCTCCAGCGCCAGGTGGAGGAGTACCAGGTGCTCCTCAACGTCAAGGACAAGCTGGAGGCCGAGATCTCCACCTACCGGCAGCTGCTGGAGGGAGGGGAGGACTTCAGGTAGAGGGGACAACCGGTGGTGGTGGTGGTGGGTGGGGAATAGCCAAGGGGTGTCCTTGGGTGAGGCGTGGGGAAAGGAGGGGGGAAGGGTTCCGTCGCTCGTGATGTCGTGGGGATGCCAAGGGGACAGTGGTGGCACCACCCAGGGTGAGACCTGGGGGCTGGGAGTGTCCTGGTTCCATCATTGAGGATGCTTTGGGGACACCAAGAGGACAGAGATGGTGTCCAATAGGGATGAGATCTGGGGGTGGGATGTCCTGGTCCCATCAGCCAGAGCATCACTTTGGGGACACCAAGGGGACAGCGATGGTGTCCAAAAGGGATGAGTCCCAGGTACTGGGATGTCCCAGCTCCATCCTTCTGGGTGGTCTTGGGATGGGAAGGGGACACTGGTGGCATCCAGTCAGGAGGACACCTGGGAGCTGGGATGTCCTGGTCCCATCATTGAGGATGCTTTGGAGACACCAAGGGGACAGAGATGGTGTCCAATAGGGATGAGTTCTGGGGACTGGGATGTCCCAGCTCCATCCTTCTGGGTGGTCTTGGGATGGGAAGGGGACACTGGTGGCACCATTGGAGATGAGTCCCAGGTGGTGGGGTGTCCAGGTCCCATCACACTTGATGTTCTGGGGACACCAAGGGGACAGTGGTGGCACCACCCAGGATGAGACCTGGGGGCTGGGATGTCCCAGTTCCATCACTGATGCTTTGGGGACACCAAGAGGACAGTGGTGGCATCCAATAGGGATGAGCTCTGGGGGCTGGGATGTCCCAGCTCCATCCTTCTGGGTGGTCTTGGGATGGGAAGGGGACACTGGTGGCACCCATTGGAGATGAGTCCCAGGTACTGGGATGTCCAGTTCCCACCCCTCCTGACGTCCTGGTGACACCAAGGGGACAGCGATGGCTCCACCCAGGATCAGCCCCCGGCTCCTGGGACATCCAGGACCCTCCATCCCCATCACCTCTTGGGGTGATGGAGTTCCACCTCCAACCAGCTCTTCCTGTCCCTTGGGGTGACGCTGGGAAGGGGGGGAGGGGTCTGATGGGAAGCGGGTGGGGAGGGGACCCCCCAGCACCCCTCAGCCCCTCCCCTCCTCCCCTTCCAACCCCCTCCCAGTCTGAGGGACGCCCTGGAGAAGGAGACCACCAGCACCACGCAGAGGAGCACCCAGAGGGGGGTGGACGGGAAGGTGGTGACGGAGACCAAGGAGGTGAAGGTGCGAACGTTCTGAGGAAGAGGAGGGAGCGACCGGGGGCACCCCCAGCCCCGGCACCACCCGGGGGGGACCTCCTGAGCACCCCCCACCCAATAAACGAGCTGGGAGCAAGCTGGGAGTGTTTGGTCTGCTGGGGAGGGAGGGAGGGATGGATGGATGGAGGGATGGATGGATGGATGGATGGATGGATGGATGCAGGGATGGATGCAGGGATGGAGGGAGAAGAGGGATGGAGAACAGGGATGGGTGGATGGATGGATGGATGGAGAAGAGGGATGAAGAAGAGGGATAGATGGAGGGAGGGATGGATGGAGAAGAGGGATGGAGAAGAGGGATGGATGGATGGAGGGAGAAGAGGGATGGAGATCGGATGGAGGAGGGATGGGTGGAGGGAGGGATGGATGGAGAAGAGGGATGGGTGGAGGGATGGAGAAGAGGGAGGAATGGATGGAGAAGAGGGATGGAGGGAGAAGAGGGATGGAGAAGAGGGATGGATGGGTGGGTGGATGGATGGAGAAGAGGGATGGATGGATGCAGGGATGGAGGGAGAAGAGGGATGGAGAACGGATGGGTGGAGGGAGGGATGGATGGAGAAGAGGGATGGATGGATGGATGGATGGATGGATGGATGGATGGATGGATGGATGGATGGATGGATGGATGGAGAAGAGGGATGGAGAAGAGGGATGGATGGAGAAGAGGGATGGGTGGAGGGATGGAGAAGAGGGAGGAATGGATGGAGAAGAGGGATGGAGGGAGAAGAGGGATGGAGAAGAGGGAGAAGAGGGATGGATGGGTGGGTGGATGGATGGAGAAGAGGGATGGATGGATGCAGGGATGGAGGGAGAAGAGGGATGGAGAACGGATGGGTGGAGGGAGGGATGGATGGAGAAGAGGGATGGGATGGAGGGAGGGATGGATGGAGAAGAGGGATGGATGGATGGATGGATGGATGGATGGATGGATGGATGGATGGATGGATGGATGGAGAAGAGGGATGGATGGAGAAGAGGGATGGATGGAGAAGAGGGATGGGTGGAGGGATGGAGAAGAGGGAGGAATGGATGGAGAAGAGGGATGGAGGGAGAAGAGGGATGGAGAAGAGGGAGAAGAGGGATGGATGGGTGGGTGGATGGATGGAGAAGAGGGATGGATGGATGCAGGGATGGAGGGAGAAGAGGGATGGAGAACGGATGGGTGGAGGGAGGGATGGATGGAGAAGAGGGATGGGACGGAGGGAGGGATGGATGGAGAAGAGGGATGGATGGATGGATGGATGGATGGATGGATGGATGGATGGATGGATGGAGAAGAGGGATGGAGGGAGAAGAGGGATGGAGAACGGATGGATGGAGGGATGGGTGGAGAAGAGGGATGGATGGATGCAGGGATGCAGGGATGGAGGGAGGAGAGGGATGGAGAACAGGGATGGGTGGAGGGAGGGATGGATGGATGGATGGATGGATGGATGGATGGATGGATGGATGGAGATGAGGGGAGGGAGGGGGAGGGAGGGATGGACAGACAGACACAGAGGGGGACAGTGGGTCCATGGACACACAGACCTGTGGACAGACCGACAGACGAGGGCTCGGGCGGTGGCTGTGGGTGGGAGGGGTGTGGATCGGGGGAGGGGCTGGGTGCAAGGTGGGGAGGGGCAGAGGGATGGACGGACAGAGGACAGAAAGACAGACACGGCCGGGCCCGGGGCCGCGCCTGGGGCTGCTGCTGCGGCCTTGCACGAGGGCGATTGTGCCTTGCACGAGGATGTTTGTGCTTTGCACGGGGGTCACAGTGTCCCGGGGTGGTTGTGCCTTGCACGAGGAGGTTTTGTGACTTGCACGGGGGTGATTGTGCCTTGCACAGGGGTGTTGGTTTCTTGCACAAGGATGTTTGTGACTTGCACGAGGGTGATTGTGCCTTGCACAGGGGTGTTGGTTCCTTGCACAGGAGGTTCTGGTGCCACACACGAGGGTGATTGTGCATTGCACAGCAGCCCCAGTACCTTGCATAGGGGTGCTGGTTCCTTGCACGGAGATGTTTGTGCCTTGCACAGGGGTCTTGGTTCCTTGCACAAGGATTTTTGTGGCTTGCAAGGGGTTGTTTGTGCCTTGCACGAGGGTGATTGTGCCTTGCAAGGGGGTGTTGGTTCCATGCACCGGGGTGTTGGTTCCTTGCACAAGGGTATTTGTGACTTGCATGGGGGTGTTTGTGCCTTGCACGAGGGTGATTGTGCCTTGCAAGGGGGTGTTGATTCCATGCACAGGGGTGTTGGTTCGTTGCACAAGGGTGTTTGCACCTTGCATGGGAGTGATTGTGCATTGCACGAGGATATTTGTGCCTTGCACGTGGATGACTGTGCCTTGCACAGGGGTGTTGGTTCCTTGCACAAGGATGTTTGTGACTTGCATGGGGGTGTTTGTGCCTTGCACGAGGGTGATTGTGTCTTGCACAGGGGTGTTGGTTCCTTGCACAGGAGGTTCTGGTGCCACACACGAGGGTGATTGTGCATTGCACAGCAGCCCCAGTACCTTGCATAGGAGTGCTGGTTCCTTGCACAAGGATGTTTGTGACTTGCATGGGGGTGCTTGTGCCTTGCACGAGGATGTTTGTGCCTTGCCCGGAGCTCGTGGCTCCTTGCCCGACCCTACCCCGTCCCGATCGCGGTGCGGGCGGCTCCGCCAACCTCAGAATCAGCCGCTCCCCCGTTCCCCGTCCCGATCGCGGCGCGGGCGGCTCCGCCAACCTCAGAATCAACCTCTCCCTCTGGCCCCGCCCCTCGCGGGGAGGGCTTGAAGCGGGAGAAGGCGGGGCCGCTCGTAGTCACGTGACGGCGTCCTTTGCCTTCTCTGCCTGCTCCCAACATGGCGGCGCCAGGTGAGCGCTGCGCGCGGGCGGCGGCGCCGGGCGGGCTCCTCGGGACCGATTGAGCCTCAACCCCTTTGCCCCCCAACCCTCCGCCACCTCCCGTTACGCACCGGGCGCTGCCGCTCCCCGCCGGGGCGGAGGGGGGTGGGGGTAGCGGGGCCGGGCCTGGGCGGCGGCGAACCCCCCCCCCCCCCCCCCCCCAAGGCCGCCATTGCCCTCAGAGCGGGCGCGCGCGCTCCCCCCCCCCCCCCCTCTTCCCCCTTCCTCCCGCGCTCGCTCCCGATTGGTGGGAGGGGGGGGAAAGCGCGCGCGCCGCGGACCGGACCAACTCGCGGGGTCCCGGGGGGGGGGGGGGGGGAGATGGAAGCTTCGCGCGCGCCACTGCGCATGCGCGGGGAGGGGAGGGGCCGCGCCCACGTGGGAGGGGCGGGGGAACCGGTACCCGGGGGGGGGGGGGGGGGGGGGCGGCACCGGTACCGGGGAGAATCAAGGGCGCCCGTGGGGGGGGAAAGGCGTTGAGTTTCGGTAACGGGAGGAAGGGGGCACCGGTAGAACCGAGAATGAAGGGCTCCGGTACCGGGAGGGTGGAGGCACCGGTACCAATGAGAATGAAGGGCTCCGGTACCGGGGGGATGGAGGCACCGGTAGAACCGAGAATGAAGGGCTCCGGTACTGGGGGGGATGGAGGCACCGGTAGAACCGAGAATGAAGGGCTCCGGTACCGGGGGGGATGGAGGCACCGGTAGAACCGAGAATGAAGGGCTCCGGTACCGGGGGGGGGTGGAGGCGCCGGTAGAACCGAGAATGAAGGGCTCCGGTACCGGGAGGGTGGAGGCACCGGTACCAATGAGAATGAAGGGCTCCGGTACCGGGGGGATGGAGGCACCGGTAGAACCGAGAATGAAGGGCTCCGGTACTGGGGGGGATGGAGGCACCGGTAGAACCGAGAATGAAGGGCTCCGGTACCGGGGGGGATGGAGGCACCGGTAGAACCGAGAATGAAGGGCTCCGGTACCGGGGGGGGGTGGAGGCGCCGGTAGAACCGAGAATGAAGGGCTCCGGTACCGGGAGGGTGGAGGCACCGGTAGAACCGAGAATGAAGGGCTCCGGTACCGGGGGGGGTGGAGGCACCGGTAGAACCGAGAATGAAGGGCTCCGGTACCGGGAGGGTGGAGGCACCGGTAGAACCGAGAATGAAGGGCTCCGGTACCGGGGGGGGTGGAGGCACCGGTAGAACCGAGAATGAAGGGCTCCGGTACCGGGGGGATGGAGGCACCGGTACCAATGAGAATGAAGGGCTCCGGTACCGGGGGGGGGTGGAGGCACCGGTAGAACCGAGAATGAAGGGCTCCGGTACCGGGGGGGGGTGGAGGCACCGGTAGAACCGAGAATGAAGGGCTCCGGTACTGGGGGGGGGTGGAGGAGCCGGTAGAACCGAGAATGAAGGGCTCCGGTACTGGGGGGGGGTGGAGGCACCGGTAGAACCGAGAATGAAGGGCTCCGGTACTGGGGGGGGGTGGAGGCACCGGTAGAACCGAGAATGAAGGGCTCCGGTACCGGGGGGGGGGGTGGAGGCACCGGTAGAACCGAGAATGAAGGGCTCCGGTACTGGGGGGGGGTGGAGGCACCGGTAGAACCGAGAATGAAGGGCTCCGGTACCGGGGGGGGTGGAGGCACCGGTAGAACCGAGAATGAAGGGCTCCGGTACTGGGGGAGTGGAGGCACCGGTAGAACCGAGAATGAAGGGCTCCGGTACTGGGGGGGGGTGGAGGCACCGGTAGAACCGAGAATGAAGGGCTCCGGTACTGGGGGGGGGTGGAGGCACCGGTAGAACCGAGAATGAAGGGCTCCGGTACCGGGGGGGGTGGAGGCACCGGTAGAACCGAGAATGAAGGGCTCCGGTACTGGGGGGGGGTGGAGGCACCGGTAGAACCGAGAATGAAGGGCTCCGGTACCGGGGGGATGGAGGCACCGGTAGAACCGAGAATGAAGGGCTCCGGTACTGGGGGGGGGTGGAGGCACCGGTAGAACCGAGAATGAAGGGCTCCGGTACCGGGGGGGGTGGAGGCACCGGTAGAACCGGGGGTGGAGGCACCGGTAGAACCGAGAATGAAGGGCTCCGGTACCGGGGGATGGAGGCACCGGGAGAAGAGGGGGTTCCGGTACCGGGACTTGGGGGGAGGTGAGGGCTCTGGTACCGGGGGGGAAGGGGGCACCGGTACCACGGAGAATCAGAGTTGCCGGTACCGGGAGGGGAAGGAGGCACCGGGAGAGGAGGAGCCTCTGGTACTGGGAGAGGAGGGGGTTCCGGTACCGGGAGTGGGGGGAAGGCGAGGGATCTGGTACCAGGGGGGTGATACCGGGGGGAAGGGGGCACCGGTGCCAACGGGATTCAAGGGCTCCGGTACTGGGAGGGGAGAGGGTTCCGGTAGAGGCAAGAGTCAAGGTCACCGGTACCAGCAAGAATCAAGGGCTCCGGTACTGGGAGAGGAAGGGGGTCCAGTACTGGCAAAGGATCAAGGGCACCGGTACCGGGAGTGGGAGGGAAGGCAAGGGGTACCGGGGGGGGGGGGGGAGGGGGCACCGGTACCAACAGGAATCAAGGGCTCCGGTACTGGAAGGGGAAGGAGGCACCGGGGAGGAGGAGCCTCCGGTGCTGGGAGAGGAGGGGGTTCCAGTACCGGCAAAGAATCAAGGGCACCGGTACCGGGGGGTTGATACCGGGGGGGGAAGGGGGCACTGGTACCAGCAAGAATCAAGGGCACCGGTACCGGGGTGGGGGGGGGGGTGGAGAAGAGGGCTCCGGTACCGGGAGAGGAGAGGGTTCCGGTTGCGGTGAGAGTCAAGGTCACCGGTACCGGGGGGGAAAGGGCCACCGGTACCAGGAAGAATCAAGGGCTCCGGTACCGGAAGGGAAGGAAGCACCGGAAGAGGAGAGGACCCCGGTACCGGGGTGGGGGGTGAAGGGGGCTCCGGGGGTGGTACCGGGGCGAGCGGGTGTGCCAGTGCCACAAGGGCTCCGGTACCGGGCGTGGGGAAGGGGGCACTGGGAGAGGGATTCGGTACCGGGGGTGGGGGGTGAAGGGCCTGCTGGTACCGGTAAGGGTTCCGTACTGGGGGAGTTGGGGGCACCGGAACCGGAGGGGCAGGGCTTATGCCCCCCCCCCATTCCCAGCACCAGGGTTCCCCATGGAGTGTCCTGGACAGCTCTTTCTCAGCCCCTTCTGACCCGTTTTTCCCCCTTTTCACCCCAAAACCGCTGCCCTTGTTGGCAAATCCACTGCACACCGGAACCGTGCCCTCCCCGTACCCCAAAAATCCACAACCCCCGGGGCCTGAGCTGCCCTTTTGCCCACTTTTGTCCACTTGGAGCTTGGTGGGACTTGGGGAATGCTGGAATTCCGCTTTTCTCCCTCAAAAATCCCAGCCCGTGGCCACCGCCCGGTGAGGTGGGGAAGGAGAACGGAGAGGGCACGGTTGGCGTCGTTGCCCCCCTCCCACACTCCTTTTCTGCAACCCAGGGGTCCCCTGGAGGGGTCGGAATTCCGGGAAGGTGGGTGAGCACAGGTTGGTGCCACAGGGATCTCCGAAGGGATCCATGAGCCATGGGTGGCAGCAGAGCCCTCCCGGTGGGTTGAGAAGGTCAAGGTGAACCTCAACTCACAGCCCAGAAAGCCACCCGTGTCCTGGGCTTTGGAGGATCCCAGAGGGACCCACGAGGCCCATCGAGTCCAACCCCTGGCCCACAAGGACAACCCCAACGTTCAACCATGAGGGTCTTGGCCAAATGCTTCTGGAATATTGTCAGACTGGGACTGCTTCCCTGGGGAGCTGTTCCAGAGCTCCACCACCCTCTGGATGAAGAACCTTCTCCTGATGTCTAATCAAAGAACCATCAGAAGTGTGGCCAGGCCAGGTCCAGGGAGGGGATTCTTCTCTACTCTGCTCTTGTGAGACCCCCCCACCTGGAACCCTGTGTCCAGTTCTGGAATCCCCGACGTAAGGAGATGGAATTGTTGGAACAAGTCCAGAGGAGGACACTGAGATGATCTGAGGGCTGGAGAACCTCCCATCCAAGACAGGCTGAGAACGTTGGGGTTGTTCAGCCTGGAAGAAGAGAAGGCTCTGGGGACACCTTAGAGCAACCTGAAAGGGGCTCCAGGAAAGCTGGAGAGGGGCTCTTGGTCAGGGAATGAAGGGATGGGATGAGGGAGAAGGGTTTTGAGCTGAAAGAGGGGAGATTGAGATGAGATCTTGGAGAGAAATGTTCTCCTGGGAGGGTGGGGAGGCCCTGGCCCAGGTTTCCCAGAGCAGTGGTGGCTGTCCCATCCCTGGAGGTGGCCAAGGCCAGGCTGGATGGGGCTTGGAGCTCCCTGATCCAGTGGGAGGTGTCCCTGCCCATGGAACTGGATCTGGAGGGGCTTTGAGGTCCCTTCCAACCCACCCCATCCCATGATTCTATGATTTTCTGGGTCCTGCTCTTCCCCTCTGGTCTCAGTCCTGGGCAGGGAGGGAGTTGGCCCAGTTGGGTTTGGGGGTGAAGGCAGAGAGAGGAGGAGGAGGAAAGAGCCTGAGATTCCTTCATCCTGGATCAGGGAGCAGTGGGGAGGGAAGCTGGGGCATAGAACCATGGAATGGGTTGGGTTGCAAGGGACCCCAAAGCCCATCCAGTTCAAATTCCATGGGCAGGGACACCTCCCACTGGATCAGGGGGCTCCAAGCCCCATCCAACCTGGCCTTGGACACCCCCAGGAATGGGGCAAACTGGGACTGGTAACCCAGGAGGAACACAGAGATGTTCTCCAAGGAGGTGGATGTGGGGTAGGGAAGAGCAAAGCCCACCTGGAGTCACATCTGGCAAGAGATGGGAATCATAGAATCATAGAACCATGGGTTGGGTTGGAAGGGTCCTCAAAGCCCATCCAGATCCAATTCCATGAGCAGGGACACCTCCCACTGGATCAGGAGGCTCCAAGCCCCATCCAACCTGACCTTGGACACCTCCAGGGATGAGGCAGCCGCAGCTTCTCTGGGCAACCTGGGCCAGGGCCTCCCCACCCTCATTCTGAAGAATTCCTTCCCAATGTCCAATCTAAATCCTTCCCCTTCAATTTAAAACCTTCCCTCTCATCCAGTCACTTGGAAAAAGCCCCTCCCCAGCTTTCCTGGAGCCCCTTAGGTACTGGAAGACCTCTGTGGTCCTTCTCTTCTCCAGGCTGAACAAGCCCAACCTGGGCTTCAGGCTTTAGGGATGCTGGGAAGCAGGATGAGGGCCCAGTGCTGCACCTGGGATCCTTTCCCCTTCTTTCCCTTCTGGAAGACACCACTGGTGGTCCCAGTGATGGTGGTGCTGCTGGTGGTGGTCCCAGCGCTGCTGGTGGCGGTGCCAGTGGTGGTGGTGATTCTGATGATGGTGGTGATGCAGGTGGTGACAGTTCCAGCACTGGTGGTGGTGGCGGTTGCAGTGCTGGTGGCGCCAGTTCAGGTTCTGGTGGTGGTGGTGGTGCCAGCGCTGGTGCTGATGGTGATGCTGGTGGTGGCTCCAGCACTGGTGGTGGTGTTGGTGGTGGCACTGGTTCTGGTGGTGGTGGCTCCAGCGCTGGTGGTGGTGGTGACGATTCCAGCACTGGTGGTTCTGGCGGTGGCGATGACGGTTTTGGCGATGGAAGTGATGGTTTTGGTGATGGCGGCGATGGCAGTTCTGGCACTGGTGGTGGTGGCAGTTCTGGTGATGGTGTCAGCACTGGTGGTGGTGGCAGTTCTGGTGATGGTTTCAGCACTGGTGGTGGTGGCAGATCTGAAGGTGGCCCTTCTGGTGGTGGTGGTGGCAGTTTCGGTGGTGGCTGTGCCGGTTCCGGCGATGCCCAGGAGGTGGCACAGCCCCCAAAAAACCATCCCTGAGCCAGAGGAGATGGGAGGTTCCCCGAGATCTGGCTCCGGGAGGTTCCCCGGGTTCAGGCTCCGGGAGGTTCCCCGGGATCTGGCTCCGGGAGGTTCCCCGGGATCTGGCTCCGAGAGGTTCCCCGGGTTCAGGCTCCGGGAGGTTCCCCGGGTTCAGGCTCCGGGAGGTTCCCCGGGTTCAGGCTCCGGGAGGTTCCCCGGATTCAGGCTCCGAGAGGTTCCCTGGATTCAGGCTCCGGGAGGTTCCCTGGATTCAGGCTCCGGGAGGTTCCCTGGATTCAGGCTCCGGGAGGTTCCCCGGGATCTGGCTCCAAAGAGGTTCCCCGGGATCTGGCTCCAAAGAGGTTCCCCGGGATCTGGCTCCAAAGAGGTTCCCCGGGATCTGGCTCCGGGAGGTTCCCCGGCATCTGGCTCCGGGAGGTTCCCTGGGTTCTGGCTCCAGAAGCTTCCCTGATTCTGGCTCCGGGAGGTTCCCCGGGATCTGACTCTGGGAGGTTCCCTGGGTTCAGGCTCCAGAAGCTCCCCTGATTCTGACTCTGGGAGGTTCCCCGGGATCTGACTCTGGGAGGTTCCCTGGGTTCAGGCTCCAGAAGCTTCCCTGATTCTGGCTCTGGGAGGTTCCCTGGGTTCAGGCTCCAGAAGCTTCCCTGATTCTGGCTCTGGGAGGTTCCCTGAGTTCAGGCTCCAGAAGCTTCCCTGATTCTGGCTCCAGGAGGTTCCCCGGGTTCTGGCTCCAGAGGGATCCCAGCAGCCGTGGGATCGCCGTGCCGTGCTCCACCACCGCTCCCACTTGGAGCTTGGGTGGAAACCCAGGCTACCAGTGGAGTAGTCAAGTGGAAAGGGACTTGGGAGTGATGGTGGACAGGAATCTCAGTGTGAGCCAGCGGCGTGGCCAGGTGGCCCAGAAGGCCAGTGGTGTCCTGGCCTGCATCAGGAGTGGTGTGGCCAGCAGGACTGGAGGAGGGGTCATCCCCCTGTCCTGGGCACCTCGAGTGCTGTGTCCAGTTCTGGGCCCCTCGGTTCAAGGGAGATGTTGAGGTGTCCAGAGGAGAGCAACGAGGATGGGGAAGGGGCTGGAGCTCAAACCCTGTGAGGAGTGACTGAGGGAGCTGGGGGTGCTCAGCCTGGAGAGGAGGAGGCTCAGGGGAGACCTTATTGCCCTCTACAACCACCTAAAGGAGGCTGTAGGTGGGGTTGGTCTCTTCTCTCCAGTGACAGAACAAGAGGACCGGGTCTCCAGCTTCATCAGGGGAGGTTTGGGCTTGATATTAGGAAAGAATTCTTCACTGAAAGGGTGATGGGAATGAGGTGCCCAGGTGGGTGTTGGAGTCATCGTCCCTGGAGGGGTTTAAAAGCAGATTGGAAGAGGCTCTTGGTGTTGGTGTTGGGTCTGAGGTTGGACTTGATGATCTCAAAGGCCTTTTCCAGCCTTGTGATACCATGAAACGGGGTGACCTGTCACCCTGACCTGTCCCAGGTAAAATCATGGAGCAGATAATCCTGGGTGCAGTCACGCGGCACCTGCAGAATGGCCAAGAGATCAGGCCCAGCCAGCAGGGGTTTAGGAGGGGCAGGTCCTGCCTGACCAACCTGATCTCCTTTTGTGACCATGTGACTCGCCTGGTGGACGAGAGGGAGGCTGTGGGTGTGGGATACCTGGACTTGAGCAAGGCCTTGGACACTGTCCCCCACTGCAGACTCCTGGAGAAGCTGGATTAGATGGGAGCACCTTGTGCTTGGGTCAGGAATTGGCTGGATGGAGCCCAGAGAGTGGTGGGCAATGGTGTCTCATCCAGTTGGTCACCAGTGGTGGCCCAAGGGATCAGTGTTGGGTCCTGTCCTGTTTAATGTCTTTATTGATGATCTGGGTGAGGGGATTGAGTCCATCATCAGCAAGTTTGCTCCTGGTGCTCATCCTGCATCAGTGATACAGAGCTCCTGGTGCTCATCCTGCATCAGTGATACAGAGCTCCTGGTGCTCATCCTGCATCAGTGATACAGAGCTCCTGGTGCTCATCCTCCATCAGTGATACAGAGCTCCTGGTGCTCATCCTCCATCAGTGATACAGAGCTCCTGGTGCTCATCCTGCATCAGTGATACAGAGCTCCTGGTGCTCATCCTGCATCACTGATACAGGAGCTCCTGGTGCTCATCCTGCATCAGTGATACAGGAGTTCTCAGGTGCCCAGGGACAGAACTGGAGGGCAGGGACTCAAGCTTGGTCAGGGAAAGGTTGGACTTGATGTGAGGAGGAAGTTCTTCCCTGGAAGGGTGATTGGTCACTGGAATGGGCACCCAGGGAGGGGGTGGAGTCACCACCCCTGGAGGGGTTTGATGGGAGACTGGATGAGGCACTGGGTGCCATGGTTTGGATGATGGGGTGCTGTTGGGTTATTGGTTGGACTCGATGCCCTCAGAGATCCTTCCCAACCTTGTGCTATGTTTCTTTTACCCCAAACTGAGGGGTGCTCGGTGGGCACAGCTGCCCCACCCCACCCCACGCCGTGGCATCCTGGATTCACAGCCAGACCTGACCCTATTTCCCCTTCATCAAGAGAAGATCAATGGAGGGGATTGATGACACCTCAAGGGCCGGATCCTTCCCGAGCATCGCTCAACTCCTCTCTTCTCCTTTCCTCGCAGCGGCGACCACGACAGCAGCAGCCAAGAAGAAGAACAAGAAGGGGAAGACCCTCACCTTGACCGATTTCCTGGCGGAGGACGGCGGGGGCGGAGGGGGCCCAACTTATTTTACCAAACCCGTCAGCTGGGCCGACGAGACGGACGATCTGGAAGGTGACGGTATGGCCGCTGCTCGCCTCACGGCCGGCACCGGACCCAAACACCTCTTGGTTTCCCTTCTCCACGTGAAAACCCCCACCTTAAATGCTTTGATTTAGGTTTATTTCCCACCCTCAAGCTCTTGGGGTTTGCAAGGAGAGGGGGTTTGGTTTTTTTTTTTAGGGATAAATTTGTCTTTTTGGGGTTCGAGGGGTAAAATTGGGAGTGGTGGAAGAAACCTCGGTGCCCACCCGCAATGACACCACCCAGGGTGTTGGAAAATGAGCCAAAAAGGTGCTTTTTTTGGGGTGTAATGAAGCTCTGGGAGGAAAAAGGAGTTCTCCTGAGGAGTGAGGCTCGAGGGTTGGCACAGGGAGGGAGGGTTGGGCTGGCACGGGGAGCAGAGATGGGATAAAGGTGCTCTTTGTTGGTGTAACCAGAGAGGAGAAAGGGAAGGGTGGGTGGATTCTCCAAACCCAAGGGGTGGGAAGTGCAATGAATTCTCCCTCTGAAGACTCTCCTGGTGAGCCCTGGTGTTTTTCCATGGGATGGGCAGGGAATTCATCCCTGGAAAGCCTAAGGAGAAGGGTCCCTGGGTTGGGTGCTGCTCTGCCTTCCTGTTTTAGCCACCCTGCGTTCCTTCTTGGGGGCTGCCGGTGCCCGGGGGGCAGATTCTTCCACTTGGATGGGGCTTGGAGGCCCCTGGTCCACTGGGAGGTGTCCCTGCCCATGGCAGGGGTTGGAGCTGGGTGGGCTTTGAGGTCCTTTCCAACCCAAACCAAGGGGTTGGAGCTGGATGGGTTTTGAGGTCACTTCCAACCCAAACCAAGGTGTCCCTGGAAATAGCAGGGATTTGGAGCTGGGGGGGCTTTGTGATCCTTTCCAAGCCAAGGTGCCCCTGAACATGGAACAGGATGGGCTTTGAGGTCCCTTCCAACCCAAACCAAGGTGTCCCTGCCCGTGGAACAGGATGGGCTTTGTGATCCTTTCCAATCCAATCCAAGGTGTCCCTGCCCATGGCTGGGGGTTGGAGCTGGGTGGGCTTTGAGTTCCCTCCCAACCCAAACCAAGGTGTCCCTGCCCATGGAACAGGATAGGCTTTTAAGGTCTCTTCCAACCCAATCCAAGGTGTCCCTGCCCATGGCAGGGGTTTGGAGCTGGGTGGGCTTTAAGGTCCTTTCCAACCCAAACCAAGGTGTCCCTGCCCATGGAACAGGATGGGTTTTGTGTTCCCTTCCAACTCAAACCAAGGTGTCCCTGCCCATGGCAGGGTTTTGGAACTGGGTGGGCTTTGAGGTCCTTTCCAACCCAATCCAAGGTGTCCCTGCCCATAGCAGGGGGTTGGAGCTGGGTGGGCTTTAAGGTCCTTTCCAACCCAAACCAGGGTTTCCCTGCCCATGGAACAGGATGGGCTTTGAGGTCCTTTAAAGCCCAAACCAAGGTGTTGCTGCCCATGGCAGGGGTTGGAGCTGGGTGGGCTTTGAGGTCCTTTCCAACCCAAACCCAAGGGGGTTGGAGCTGGTTGGACTTTGAGGTCCGTTCCAACCCAAACCAAGGTGTTGCTGCCCAGGGTTTTAGAACTGGGTGGGCTTTGAGGTCCCTTCCAGCCCAATCCAAGGTGTTGCTGCCCATGGCTGGGGGTTGGAACTGGGTGGACTTTGAGGTCCTTTCCAACCCAAACCAAGGGGGTTGGAGCTGGGTGGGCTTTGAGTTCCCTCCCAACCCAAACCACGGTGTCTCTGTCCATGGAACAGGATGGGTTTTGAGTTCTCTCCCAACTCAAACCAAGGTGTTCCTGCCCATGGCAGGGTTTTAGAACTGGGTGGGCTTTGAGGTCCCTTCCAGCCCAAACCAAGGTGTTGCTGCCCATGGCTGGGGGTTGGAGCTGGGTGGTCTTTAAGGTCCTTTCCAACCCAAACCAGGGTTTCCCTGCCCATGGAACAGGATGGGCTTTGAGGTCCTTTAAAGCCCAGACCAAGGTGTTGCTGCCCATGGCTGGGGGTTGGAGCTGGGTGGGCTTTGAGGTCCTTTCCAACCCAAACCAAGGGGCTTGTAGCTGCGTGGACTTTGAAGTCCATTCCAACCCAATCCAAGGTGTCCCTGCCCATGGCAGGAGGTTGGAGCTGGGTGGGCTTTGAGTTCCCTCCCAACCCAAACCACGGTGTCTCTGTCCATGGAACAGGATGGGTTTTGAGTTCTCTCCCAATTCAAACCAAGGTGTTGCTGCCCATGGCAGGGGTTTGGAACTGGGTGGGCTTTGAGGTCCTTTCCAACCCAAACCAAGGTGTCCCTGCCCATGGCAGGGGGTTGGAGCTGGGTGGGCTTTAAGGTCCTTTCCAACCCAAACCAAGGTGTTGCTGCCCATGGAACAGGATGGGCTTTGAGGTCCTTTAAAGCCCAATCCAAGGTGTTGCTGCCCATGGCAGGAGGTTGGAGCTGGGTGGGCTTTGAGATCCTTTCCAACCCAAACCAAGGGGGTTGGAGCTGGGTGGACTTCGAGGTCCGTTCCAACCCAATCCAAGGTGTCCCTGCCCACATCAGGAGGTTGGAACCGGGTGGGCTTTGAGGTCCTTTCCAACCCAAACCAAGGGGCTTGTAGCTGGGTGGACTTCGAGGTCCATTCCAACCCAATCCAAGGTGTTGCTGCCCATGGCTGGGGGTTGGAGCTGGGTGGGCTTTGAGTTCCCTCCCAACCCAAACCACGGTGTCTCTGTCCATGGAACAGGATGGGCTTTGAGTTCTCTCCCAACTCAAACCAAGGTGTTGCTGCCCATGGCAGGGGTTTGGAACTGGGTGGGCTTTGAGGTCCTTTCCAACTCAAACCAAGGTGTCCCTGCCCATGGCAGGGGGTTGGAGCTGGGTGGGCTTTAAGGTCCTTTCCAACCCAAACCAAGGTGTTGCTGCCCATGGAACAGGATGGGCTTTGAGGTCCTTTAAAGCCCAAACCAAGGTGTTGCTGCCCTTGGCAGGAGGTTGGAGCTGGGTGGGCTTTGAGTTCCCTCCCAACCCAAACCAAGGTGTCCCTGCCCATGGAACAGGGTGGGCTTTAAGGTCTCTTCCAACCCAATCCAAGGTGTTCCTGCCCATGGCAGGGGGTTGGAACTGGGTGGGCTTTGAGGTCCTTTCCAACCCAAACCAAGGTGTCTCTGACCATGGAACAGGATGGGTTTTGTGTTCCCTTCCAACTCAAACCAAGGTGTCCCTGCCCATGGCAGGGGGTTGGAACTGGGTGGGCTTTGAGTTCCCTCCCAACCCAAACCAGGGTGTCCCTGTCCATGGATCAGGATGGGCTTTGTGGTCCTTTCCAACCCAAACCAAGGTGTCCCTGCCCATGGCTGGGGGTTGGAGCTGGGTGGACTTTGAGGTCCTTTCCAACCCAAACCAAGGGGGTTTCCCTGCCCATGGAACAGGATGGGCTTTGAGGTCCTTTAAAGCCCAAACCAAGGTGTTGCTTCCCATGGCTGGGGGTTGGAGCTGGGTGGGCTTTGAGTTCCCTCCCAACCCAAACCACGGTGTCTCTGTCCATGGAACAGGATGGGCTTTGAGTTCTCTCCCAACTCAAACCAAGGTGTTGCTGCCCATGGCTGGGGGTTGGAACTGGGTGGGCTTTGAGGTCCTTTCCAACCCAAACCAAGGGGGTTGGAGCTGGGTGGACTTCGAGGTCCGTTCCAACCCAATCCAAGGTGTCCCTGCCCATGGCAGGAGGTTGGAGCTGGGTGGGCTTTGAGTTCCCTCCCAACCCAAACCACGGTGTCTCTGTCCATGGAACAGGATGGGTTTTGAGTTCTCTCCCAACTCAAACCAAGGTGTTGCTGCCCATGGCAGGGTTTTGGAACTGGGTGGGCTTTGAGTTCCTTCCCAACCGAAACCAAGGTGTCCCTGCCCACATCAGGAGGTTGGAACCGGGTGGGCTTTGAGAACCTCCCCAAACCATTCTCCAATCTTCCACCTCCTCCGGATGGATTTGAGATCCGGTGTGGATCCTCAGCCGTGGCGTCGAAAAGCCGGATGGTGTCAAGGGTCAGCTTTTGCTTTGGGGTTGGCTGCTTCCTTTGGGGTTGGCTGCTTCCTTTGGGGGTGATCTCTTGGCTTTCTCTCCATAGTTTCCACCACTTGGCATGGCAACGATGACGATGTTTACCGGGCCCCTCCGATCGACCGCGCCCTCCTGCCCACGGCCCCGCGCGCTGCCCGGGAACCCAACGTAGACAGAAGCCGCCTCCCCAAATGCCCCCCTTACACTGCTTTCCTGGGAAACCTGCCCTACGACGTGACAGAAGAATCCATCAAGGACTTCTTCAGAGGGCTCAACGTGAGTAAGAGCTCGAAGGGGCCACCAAGGAGGGGTCACCAAGCCTTCAGGAGGTCCCTCGGGTGGCTCCGGGGATGGGCCGAGGCTGCTCTGAGCTCCTGCGGGTGTGGAGTTGGTTGCACGGGGTGGTTTCCAGGTGTTTGGTGCTGTCAGGTTGTTGGTTTCCAGGTGATTTGTGGAAGGGAACAGCTCTTCCAGCTGCCACAGGGAAGGAGCAGGAGCCCTTTTCAAACGTTTCTCCCCTTGGATGGGGTGGTTGGGGTGAGCTGGGATGTGCAGTGGGTGCTGAGCACCCAAAATCAATGTTTTCCCATCAGCAGGAAGAAATGGGATTGAGGGGGTCTCAGCGAAGGCAGGGAGATCCCTGAGCCATCAGTCACAGGCAAAGCAGTCTCAATTTGGGGAAAACTCAAGGGATTCCCAATTAAAACAGACTTGGAATTGTCATTCCCAGCTCCAGCAGCTCCTCCTCCTCGGGCAGTCGCGTTCCATCTGCTGCTTCTCCCTTCTTCTCCCTCCTCCACTGCCTGGTTGGCCCTTCCTGCTCTTTCTGAAATAACAGCTTTGTGGCAGCATCACAGATTTCACTGATGGGCTCAGCTTTGGCCTCTCAGGGCCTTTCCCAGCTGGAGCTCCCTCGGAGAGGTTCCCAGGAATGCTGGGATTGCCACAACAATCGTGTTGGTTCCCGGCTTTAGGAGTGTTGGAGCCCCTGGGGTTCTTCAGGGAGGGTGAAGGAGGGGAAGTGGCCACATCCCTCCCACAGGGTCAGCCTGGGAATTGCAGTTGGAATGCAGCGTTCCCTGCGTGGCAGAGGCTGTGCTGGTGCCACCAGAGTTTCCCCACCAGCAGAAGCACCTTGGCTTTCCTCAATCCCTCCTTCTCGGCTGGTTTTCCTGACCCCTCGTCCCTGCTGAGGCAGCAAATGCTCCTCCTCCTCCTCTGAGGGGGTAACGGGGTGAAACTGCTGAGGAGGAGGAGGAGGAGGAGGAGGAGGATGGAGAGGAGGAGGAAGGAGAGGAGGAGGAGGAAGGAGAGAAAGGGGGAAGGAGAAGAGGAGGAGGAGGAAGGAGAGGAGGAGGGGGAAGGAGAGGAGGAGGGGGAAGGAGAGGAGGAGGAGGAAGGAGAGGAGGAGGAGGAGGAAGGAGAGGAGGAGGAGGAAGGAGAGGAGGAGGAGGAGGAGGAGGAAGGAGAGGAGGAGGAGGAAGGAGGAGAGGAGGAGGAGGAAGGAGGAGAAGAGGAGGAGGAGGAAGGAGAAGAGGAGGAGGAGGAAGGAGAAGAGGAGGAGGAGGAAGGAGAAGAGGAGGAGGAAGGAGGAGAAGAGGAGGAGGAGGAAGAAGAGGAGGAGGAGGAAGGAGAAGAGGAGGAGGAAGGAGAAGAGGAGGAGGAAGGAGGAGAAGAGGAGGAGGAGGAAGGAGAAGAGGAGGAGGAAGGAGGAGAAGAGGAGGAGGAAGGAGGAGAAGAGGAGGACAAGAGGAGGAGGAGGAGGAGAGAAGGAGGAGAAGAGGAGGAAGGAGGAGAAGAGGAGGAGGAAGGAGGAGAAGAGGAGGAGGAGGAAGAAGAGGAGGAGGAGGAAGGAGAAGAGGAGGAGGAGGAAGGAGAAGAGGAGGAGGAGGAAGGAGAAGAGGAGGAGGAGGAAGGAGAAGAGGAGGAGGAAGGAGGAGAAGAGGAGGAGGAAGGAGGAGAAGAGGAGGAGGAAGGAGGAGAAGAGGAGGAGGAAGGAGGAGAAGAGGAGGAGGAAGGAGGAGAAGAGGAGGAGGAAGGAGGAGAAGAGGAGGAGGAAGGAGGAGAAGAGGAGGAGGAAGGAGGAGAAGAGGAGGAGGAAGGAGGAGAAGAGGAGGAGGAAGGAGGAGAAGAGGAGGAGGAAGGAGGAGAAGAGGAGGAGGAAGGAGGAGAAGAGGAGGAGGAAGGAGGAGAAGAGGAGGAGGAAGGAGGAGAAGAGGAGGAGGAAGGAGGAGAAGAGGAGGAGGAAGGAGGAGAAGAGGAGGAGGAAGGAGGAGAAGAGGAGGAGGAAGGAGGAGAAGAGGAGGAGGAAGGAGGAGAAGAGGAGGAGGAAGGAGGAGAAGAGGAGGAGGAAGGAGGAGAAGAGGAGGAAGGAGAGGAGGAGGGGGAAGAAGGAGGAAGGAGGAGGAGGAAGGAGAGGAGGAGGAGGAGGAAGGAGAGGAGGAGGAGGAGGAAGGAGAGGAGGAGGGGGAAGAAGGAGGAAGGAGGAGGAGGAAGGAGAGGAGGAGGAGGAGGAAGGAGAGGAGGAGGAGGAGGAAGGAGAGGAGGAGGTGGAGGAAGGAGAGGAGGAGGAGGAGGAAGGAGAGGAGGAGGAAGGAGAAGAGGAGGAGGAAGGAGGAGAAGAGGAGGAGGAGGAGGAAGGAGAGGAGGAGGAGGAAGGAGGAGAAGAGGAGGAAGGAGAAGGAGGAAGGAGGAAGGAGGAGAGGAGGAGGAGGAAGGAGAGGAGGAGGAGGAGGAAGGAGAGGAGGAGGAGGAGGAAGGAGAGGAGGAGGAGGAGGAAGGAGAGGAGGAGGAGGAAGGAGAGGAGGAGGAGGAGGAAGGAGAGGAGGAGGAGGAGGAAGGAGAGGAGGAGGAAGGAGAGGAGGAGGAGGAGGAAGGAGAGGAGGAGGAAGGAGAGGAGGAGGAGGAGGAAGGAGAGGAGGAGGAGGAAGGAGGAGAGGAGGAGGAGGAAGGAGGAGAAGAGGAGGAGGAAGGAGGAGAAGAGGAGGAGGAGGAAGGAGAAGAGGAGGAGGAGGAGGAAGGAGAGGAGGAGGAGGAAGGAGGAGAGGAGGAGGAGGAAGGAGGAGAAGAGGAGGAAGGAGAAGGAGGAAGGAGGAAGGAGAGGAGGAGGAGGAGGAAGGAGAGGAGGAGGAGGAGGAAGGAGAGGAGGAGGAGGAAGGAGAGGAGGAGGAGGAGGAAGGAGAGGAGGAGGAGGAAGGAGGAGAGGAGGAGGAGGAAGGAGGAGAAGAGGAGGAGGAAGGAGGAGAAGAGGAGGAGGAGGAAGGAGAAGAGGAGGAGGAGGAGGAAGGAGAGGAGGAGGAGGAAGGAGGAGAGGAGGAGGAGGAAGGAGGAGAAGAGGAGGAAGGAGAAGGAGGAAGGAGGAAGGAGAGGAGGAGGAGGAAGGAGAGAAGGAGGGGGAAGAAGGAGGAAGGAGAGGAGGAGGAGGAAGGAGAGAAGGAGGGGGAAGAAGGAGGAAGGAGGAAGGAGAGGAGGAGGAGGAAGGAGAGGAGGAGGAGGAGGAAGGAGAGGAGGAGGAGGAGGAAGGAGAGGAGGAGGAGGAGGAAGGAGAGGAGGAGGAGGAGGAAGGAGAGGAGGAGGAGGAAGGAGAGGAGGAGGAGGAGGAGGAGGAAGGAGAAGAGGAGGAGGAGGAAGGAGTGGAGAAGGAAGGAGAGCCCTGAAGGAGCTCCACGAGCCCTGAAGGAGGCCCGAGGGCCTCAGAACACAGGGTTGGAGCTTGTTGGGGTGCAGAGGACCTTGGCCCGTGGAGTAGATCTCTCGTGGCCCTTCCAATCCATTCCTTCTGGAGTTGTGCAGCCGGAAGTGTCCTCGTTGGTGCCAGATTTCCTCCTTCCAAACCCAAAAAGGGCTTTTCCTTGGGGAGCTGAACCTCGCTCCTCCCTGGCCGTGGTGGGAAACCATCCCCTCAGTCCTTTGGGAGTACCCAGGGGCTTGGGGTGCCTCGATCCTCCCCCAGTTGAGGTGCAAACGAGGAGCAGGAGTCCTGAGGAGCCCTTTTCCCCCTTCCTCTGGCCGCAGATCAGCGCCGTGCGTTTGCCGCGGGAGCCGACCAATCCCGAGAGGTTGAAAGGGTTTGGCTACGCCGAGTTTGAAGACATAGATTCCTTGTTCCAGGCCCTGAGCCTCAACGAAGAGGTGAGTTCCCAAGCCCCCAAGATGCTCCTCCCAACCCACCAGGCACCTTCCTGAGCAGCCCTGAGCTGCCAGAGCTCGTGGAATCCTTAAGGATTTAGAAGACCTCGAAGATCTTCCAGTCCAACCTCTTCCAGGCCACCTAAACCCCGTCCCCAAGTGCCACGACCACTCAGAATCCTTCAAGGTGTGGGGTCTCCACCTCTGCCAGGGGCTTGATGACCCTTTCCATGAAGGAATTGTTTCCCAAGATTCAATCCAACCCTCCCCTGGCACAACCTGAGGTCGTTTCCACTCATCCCATCACTTGTTCCTTGGGAGAAGAGCCCAACGCCCCCCTCACCACCACCTCCTCCTCTCCAGGAGCTGCAGAGAGCCAGGAGATCTCCCCTCAACCTCCTCCACACCAAACCCCCCCCTGAGGTCCCTCAGCTGCTCCCAAAACCCCCATTCTCCAGCCCCTTCCCCAGTTTCCTTCTCCAAACACCCCTCAAGGTCCTTCTTGGAGTGAGGGGCCCAAAACTTCCCCCAGGATTCGAGATTTGGCCTCCCCAATGCCAATCCCTTCCCAGCTTCCTGGTGGCCACCCCATGGCTGAGCCAAACCAGGATGCTGGTGGCCTTCTTGGCCACTTGGGCCACTGCTGGCTCCACTGAGGAGCTTTCCCCTCTTCCCCAAGCATTGAGAAGGCACCTCCTTGTAGAGCAAGGTCTGTCCTTGCTTGGGAAATGCTTATATGGGGGCAAAAAGTGCTTTTTGAGGCCATCACTCCCCGTGTGGTCCAAGCCCTTCACCTTGGGATTGGTTCTTCTCACCAGTTTTGGGTCCTCAGGGCTGATTTCTCGCTGTTCCTGCTTTCAGTCTCTGGGAAACAGAAGGATACGAGTGGATGTTGCTGATCAAGCTCAGGATAAAGGTGAGGATTCTCCTTCCTCCTCTTCCTTTTGCATCCACATTGGTCACCACAGCTCTTGGGTTGGCGAACGTCATCGCTGGGAGGGTTGATACAGGGTAGGAGGGACCTCCAGAGGGACCTGGACAGGCTGAATCCAGGGGCTGATTCCAATGGGATGAGGTTTAATAAGTCCAAATGTTGGGTTCTTCATTTTGGACACAATAATCCCATGCAGAGCTGGCAAAAAATGCATCTTGAATGGCAAAAACGTCACCCCCACCTCTAAAAATGCACCTAAACCAGCAACTTTGCCCACAAAAAGGCATCTTGAATGGCAAAAACGTCACCCCCACCTCTAAAAATGCACCTAAACCAGCAACTTTGCCCACAAAAAGGCATCTTGAATGGCAAAAACGTCACCCCCACCTCTAAAAATGCACCTAAACCAGCAACTTTGCCCACAAAAAGGCATCTTGAATGGCAAAAACGTCACCCCCACCTCTAAAAATGCACCTAAACCAGCAACTTTGCCCACAAAAAGGCATCTTGAATGGCAAAAACGTCACCCCCACCTCTAAAAATGCACCTAAACCAGCAACTTTGCCCACAAAAAGGCATCTTGAATGGCAAAAACGTCACCCCCACCTCTAAAAATGCACCTAAACCAGCAACTTTGCCCACAAAAAGGCATCTTGAATGGCAAAAACGTCACCCCCACCTCTAAAAATGCACCTAAACCAGCAACTTTGCCCACAAAAAGGCATCTTGAATGGCAAAAACGTCACCCCCACCTCTAAAAATGCACCTAAACCAGCAACTTTGCCCACAAAAAGGCATCTTGAATGGCAAAAACGTCACCCCCACCTCTAAAAATGCACCTAAACCAGCAACTTTGCCCACAAAAAGGCATCTTGGATGGCAAAAACACCACCCTCAGCAGCAAAATCACATCTTTACCAGCAAAAACTGCAACTTTGCCCACAAAAATGCATCTTGAATGGGAAAAAGGCAACCTCACCTGCAAAAAATGCATCTTCACCAGCAAAAACATCACCTTCACCAGCAAAATCACATCTTTACTAGCAAAAACTGCAACTTCGCCCAGAAAAAGGCATCTTTATTGGCAAAAACACCACCCTCACCTGAAAAAATTCACCTATAATGGCAAAAATGTCACCTTCATCAGCAAAAAATGCATCTTTACTGCCAAAAGCACCACCCTCAGCACCAAAATCACATCTTTACCAGCAAAAACTGCAACTTTGCCCATAAAAGTGCATCTTTATTGGCAAAAACATCACCCTCACCTGTAAAAACGCACCTTAACCAGCAAAAACCAGCAACTTTGCCCACAAAAATGCATCTTGAATGGGAAAAAGGCAACCTCACCTGCAAAAAATGCATCTTCACCAGCAAAAACATCACCTTCACCAGCAAAATTGCATCTTTACCAGCAAAAACTGCAACTTCATCAGCAAAAAATGCCCCTTCACCCATAAAAATGCATCTTTATTGGCAAAAACACCACCCTCACCTGCAAAAATTCACCTTTAATGGCAAAAATGTCATCTTCACCAGCAAAAAAATGCATCTTTAATAGCAAAAGCACCACCCTCAGCAGTAAAATCAGATGTTTACCAGCAAAAACTGCCCCTTCACCAGCAAAACCAGCAACTTCATCCACAAAATTGCATCTTTATTGGCAAAAACATCACCCTCACCTGCAAAAATGCACCTTTAAGGGCCTTTGGTGGCCCTCCAGAGGGACCTGGACGGGCTGGATCCATGGGCACCTTCACCAGCAAAACCAGCAACTTTGCCCACATAAAGGTAGATAATGCAAGCAGGTGTGATGCTCATCCTGCATCAGTGATACAGAGCTCCTGGTGCTCATCCTGCATCAGTGATACAGAGCTCCTGGTGCTCATCCTGCATCAGTGATACAGAGCTCCTGGTGCTCATCCTGCATCAGTGATACAGAGCTCCTGGTGCTCATCCTGCATCAGTGATACAGAGCTCCTGGTGCTCATCCTCCATCGGTGATACAGAGCTCCTGGTGCTCATCCTGCATCAGTGATACAGGAGCTCCTGGTGCTCATCCTGCATCAGTGATACAGAGCTCCTGGTGCTCATCCTGCATCGGTGATACAGAGCTCCTGGTGCTCATCCTGCATCGGTGATACAGAGCTCCTGGTGCTCATCCTGCATCAGTGATACAGAGCTCCTGGTGCTCATCCTGCATCAGTGATACAGAGCTCCTGGTGCTCATCCTGCATCAGTGATACAGAGCTCCTGGTGCTCATCCTGCATCAGTGATACAGAGCTCCTGGTGCTCATCCTCCATCAGTGATACAGGAGCTCCTGGTGCTCATCCTGCATCAGTGATACAGAGCTCCTGGTGCTCATCCTGCATCAGTGATACAGAGCTCCTGGTGCTCATCCTCCATCAGTGATACAGGAGCTCCTGGTGCTCATCCTGCATCAGTGATACAGAGCTCCTGGTGCTCATCCTCCATCAGTGATACAGAGCTCCTGGTGCTCATCCTCCATCAGTGATACAGAGCTCCTGGTGCTCATCCTGCATCAGTGATACAGAGCTCCTGGTGCTCATCCTCCATCAGTGATACAGGAGCTCCTGGTGCTCATCCTCCATCAGTGATACAGAGCTCCTGGTGCTCATCCTGCATCAGTGATACAGAGCTCCTGGTGCTCATCCTGCATCAGTGATACAGAGCTCCTGGTGCTCATCCTGCATCAGTGATACAGAGCTCCTGGTGCTCATCCTCCATCAGTGATACAGGAGCTCCTGGTGCTCATCCTCCATCAGTGATACAGGAGCTCCTGGTGCTCATCCTCCATCAGTGATACAGAGCTCCTGGTGCTCATCCTGCATCAGTGATACAGAGCTCCTGGTGCTCATCCTGCATCAGTGATACAGAGCTCCTGGTGCTCATCCTGCATCAGTGATACAGAGCTCCTGGTGCTCATCCTGCATCAGTGATACAGAGCTCCTGGTGCTCATCCTGCATCAGTGATACAGGAGCTCCTGGTGCTCATCCTCCATCAGTGATACAGAGCTCCTGGTGCTCATCCTCCATCAGTGATACAGAGCTCCTGGTGCTCATCCTCCATCAGTGATACAGAGCTCCTGGTGCTCATCCTGCATCAGTGATACAGAGCTCCTGGTGCTCATCCTCCATCAGTGATACAGAGCTCCTGGTGCCCAGGGACAGAACTGGAGGGCAGGGACTCAAGCTTGGTCAGGGAAAGGTTGGACTTGATGTGAGGAGGAAGTTCTTCCCTGGAAGGGTGATTGGGCACTGGAATGGGCACCCAGGGAGGGGGTGGAGTCACCACCCCTGGAGGGGTTTGAGGGGAGACTGGATGAGGCACTGGGTGCCATGGTTTGGATGATGGGGTGGTGTTGGTGTTGGTGTTGGGTTATTGGTTGGACTGGATGCCCTCAGAGGTCCTTCCCAACCTTGTGATCTGTGAAGGGACTTGAGACAACGCAGACAGCTGGGTCCAAGCCCCATTCTGCCTCCTGGCACGACGTTGGCTCCTCCTTGGCTTCCTCTTTTGCCCTTTGACTCTTCTCCACCCACCTTGGGTCCTTCCAACCTCCCTTTTGCTCTTCCCAAGGCCATTAATTGCCATCCCGAGGCCTCTTGGCGCCGGCGCCGGTGGCTGCTGAGCCAGGAGAGCCTTGGCTGTCCCTCAGGTCACCACTTCCAGGTGTTCCTGGGGTGATCCTCAGCTGGAATTCCTTTGCCCTTGCCCTGGCAGACCGGGACGATCGCTGCTTCGGAAGGGACCGGGATCGTTACCGCGACTCGGAGAGGTTCGACAGCGACTGGAGGGCCCGTCCCGCCGCCAGCGACACCTTCGACGACTTCCCCCCGCGCAGGGGCGACGACGCCTTCGGGGACAGTGAGTTGGCACACGTTTGCCCCTCCCTCCCCCTCCTCTCGATGCTCAGAGGGCATCCTGGGGCACGAGGGAAGGCGATCGGGCCGTGCCCTCCCTCCGCTCATCCCCACCGAGGGGTCCTGGACCCCCGGGAAGGGTTTCGAGACCGGAACGGGGAGGGGTTGGATTGGATATGAGGAGGAAATTGGGCACTGGGAGGGTGGGGAGGAACTGGGAAAGGGTGTGCAGAGAAGTTGAAGCATCCCTGGAGGGGTTAAAGGTCAGGTTGGGTGGGCTTGGAGACCCTTGGTCCAGTGGGAGGTGGCCCTGCACCATCCCTGGAGGGGTTAAAGGTCAGGTTGGGTGGGGTTTGGAGACCCCTGGTCCAGTGGAAGGTGGCCCTGCCCATGGAATTGGGACTGGATGGGCTTTGAGGTCCCTTCCAACCCAAAACCATTCCAGGATTTCATGATTCTGTGTCAGGATGAAGACAAATGTGTTGTCCCCACTCCTGGAGGTGTCCAAGGCCAGGTTGGATGGGGCTTGGAGCCCCCTGAGCCAGTGGGAGGTGTCCCTGCCCATGGAATTGGATCTGGATGGGCTTTGGGGTCCCTTCCAACCCAACCCATTCCATGGTTCTATGATTCTATGATTCCCATCTCTTGCCAGATGTGACTCCAGATGGGCTTTGCTCTTCCCTACCCCACATCCACCTCCTTGGAGAACATCTCTGTGTTCCTCCTGGGTTACCAGTCCCAGTTTGCCCCATTCCTGGGGGTGTCCAAGGCCAGGTTGGATGGGGCTTGGAGCCCCCTGAGCCACTGGGAGATGTCCCTGCTCATGGAATTGGAACTGGATGGGCTTTGGGGTCCTTTCCAACCCAACCCATTCCATGATTCCATGTCAGGATGAGAAAAAATGTGTTGTCCCCATCCCTGGGGGTGTCCAAGGCCAGGTTGGATGGGGCTTGGAGCCCCCTGATCCAGTGGGAGGTGTCCCTGCCCATGGAATTGGATCTGGATGGGCTTTGAGGTCCCCTCCAACCCAACCTATTCCATGGTTCTATGTCAGGACCAGGATAACTGTGTTGTCCCCATCCCTGGAGGTGTCCAAGGCCAGGTTGGATGGTCCTTGGACACCCCTGGTCCATTGGGAGATGTCCCAACCCATGGATCTGGATCTGGATGGCCCTTGAGGTCCTTTCCACCCCTCCCCACCCCATTCCATGATGTGTCTGTAGCCCAAAGCCAAACCTTCTCCATCTTTCCACCTGCAAAGTTCTCCCTCCTCCTTGTTACCTCTAAAACTCCCAATTTGTGCCTTCCCAGATGTGTTTTGTTCGGCTCCAGCTGTGGTCGGACGCTGCCACCTCAGCCAATCAGAGCTCGTTCCCCCACGGATTCCCAACAGGAGGATCCTCCTCCTTCCTTAAGGAATTGGGGGACCCTCTTGACCTTGAGGAGCCCAAGGGGGGGGTCCTTGTGGGTGTCCAGGTTACTGGGAGCTCCCCTGGCTCAGGCTCCGCCCCCCTTTTCCCCACCTCCAGGGTATCGGGATCGTTACGACGATCGCTATCGCGACAGTCCGCGCCGCGACATGGAGCGAGGCTTCGGGAGCAGAGACCGCTACGAGGAGCGCAGCCGGGACTACGAGAGAGGTGGGGATGGGCCTGGGGGGGCTTCAGGACCAGGGAGAGCTCCCCAGGGCAATCCCAGCGTGGACCAGTGCCCCCCCGGGACTGGGGAGAGAGGGGAGAGAGGGGCTTTAGCTGTGGAGAAGGTGGATCCAGGGATGGAGGGTGAGGAGGGTCTGCAGAGGGATCTGGAGAACCTGGATCCAGGGATGGAGGGTGAGGAGGGTCTGCAGAGGGGTCTGGAGAAGCTGGATCCATGGATGGAGGGAGGAAGGGTCTGCAGAGGGATCTGGAGAACCTGGATCCATGGATGGAGGGAGGAAGGGTCTGCAGAGGGGTCTGGAGAAGCTGGATCCATGGATGGAGGGAGGAAGGGTCTGCAGAGGGATCTGGAGAACCTGGATCCATGGATGGAGGGAGGAAGGGTCTGCAGAGGGGTCTGGAGAACCTGGATCCATGGATGGAGGGAGGAAGGGTCTGCAGAGGGATCTGGAGAACCTGGATCCATGGATGGAGGGAGGAAGGGTCTGCAGAGGGGTCTGGAGAACCTGGATCCATGGATGGAGGGAGGAAGGGTTCACAGAGGGGTCTGGAGAACCTGGATCCATGGATGGAGGGAGGAAGGGTCTGCAGAGGGGTCTGGAGAACCTGGATCCATGGATGGAGGGTGAGGAGGGATCTGGGGCTGTTCAGGCTGGAGAAGAGCAGGCTGAGGGGAAACCTCATTTCGGGAGGGACTGGGAGGGACTGGTTTCCTCCCCCAGGCTACGACTCCAGGCTGGGCAGTGGCCGCAGGGACTGGGACGGACTGGGAGTGACTTGGAGTGACTCGGAGGGACTGGGACTGACTGGGAGTGACTTGGAGGGACTGGGAGGGACTGGTTTCCTTCCCCAGGCTATGACTCCAGGCTGGGCAGTGGCCGGAGGGACTGGGACTGACTGGGACGGACTGGGAGGGACTGGGAGGGACTGGGAGGGACTGGTTTCCTCCCCTAGGCTACGACTCTAGGCTGGGCAGTGGCCGGAGGGACTGGGACTGACTGGGAGTGACTGGGAGTGACTGGGAGCGACTGGTTTCCTCCCCCAAGCTACGACTCCAGGCTGGGCAGCGGCCGGAGGGACTGGGAGGGAGTGGTTTCCTAACCCAGGCTAGGAGTCCAGGCTGGTCAGTGGCCGGAGGGACTGGGACGGACTGGGAGGGACTGGGAGTGACTGGGAGTGACTGGTTTCCTCCCCCAGGCTACGACTCTAGGCTGGGCAGTGGCCGGAGGGACTGGGACTGACTGGGAGTGACTGGGAGGGACTGGGAGGGACTGGTTTCCTCCCCCAGGCTACGACTCCAGGCTGGGCAGTGGCTGGAGGGACTGGGACTGACTGGGAGGGACTGGTTTCCTCCCCCAGGCTGGGCAGTGGCCGCAGGGACTGGGAGGGACTGGGAGTGACTGGGAGGGACTGGTTTCATCCCCCAGGCTGGGCAGTGGCTGGAGGGACTGGGACTGACTGGGAGTGACTGGGAGGGACTGGTTTCCTCCCCCAGGCTGGGCAGTGGCCGCAGGGACTGGGAGGGACTGGGAGTGACTGGGAGGGACTGGTTTCCTCCCCCAGGCTGGGCAGTGGCTGGAGGGACTGGGACTGACTGGGAGTGACTGGGAGGGACTGGTTTCCTCCCCCAGGCTGGGCAGTGGCTGGAGGGACTGGGAGGGACTGGGAGTGACTGGGAGGGACTGGTTTCCTCCCCCAGGCTGGGCAGTGGCCGCAGGGACTGGGAGGGACTGGGAGTGACTGGGAGGGACTGGTTTCCTCCCCCAGGCTGGGCAGTGGCTGGAGGGACTGGGACTGACTGGGAGTGACTGGGAGGGACTGGTTTCCTCCCCCAGGCTGGGCAGTGGCCGCAGGGACTGGGAGGGACTGGGAGTGACTGGGAGGGACTGGTTTCCTCCCCCAGGCTACGACTCCAGGCTGGGCAGTGGCAGGAGGGACTGGGACTGACTGGGAGGGACTGGGAGTGACTGGGAGGGACTGGTTTCCTCCCCCAGGCTACGACTCCAGGCTGGGCAGTGGCCGCAGGGCCTTTGGCAGTGGCTTCCGTCGCGACGATGACTTCCGGGGGGGCGGCGACCGCTACGATGACCGGATGGAGCGATGGAGCTCCCGGGACGATTACGGCCGCGATGACTTCCGCAGGGACGACTTCCGGCGCGAGGACAGAGGTGACGCCTTTGGCCTCTCCCCCCTGGGAGCACCCTGAGGGTGGAGGGGGTGGGGGGGGGAACGGCCCCGGGGTGAGGGTCCCGAGGGTGCTGCGGGGGGAGAGGGATCCAGGTGGGAGCCTGGAGGGGTGTCCCAAGGGCTCAGGGATGGGATCAATCCGGATCAATAGGTTCATCAGTGATCGGGGTGAAGGGATCGAGGGCACCCAGAGGGTGGCACCGAGATGGGTGGGAGGGTGGGAGGGTCTGCAGGGGGGTCTGGAGAAGCTGGATCCAGGGATGGAGGGAGGAAGGGTCTGGAGAAGCTGGATCCAGGGATGGAGGGAGGAAGGGATCTGGAGAAGCTGGATCCAGGGATGGAGGGAGGAAGGGTCTGGAGATGTTGGATCCATGGATGAAGGGAGGAAGGGATCTGGAGAACCTGGATCCATGGATGGAGGGAGGAAGGGATCTGGGGAACCTGGATCCAGGGATGGAGGGAGGAAGGGATCTGGAGATGTTGGATCCATGGATGGAGGGAGGAAGGGATCTGGGGAACCTGGATCCAGGGATGGAGGGAGGAAGGGTCTGGAGAACCTGGATCCAGGGATGGAGGGAGGAAGGGATCTGGAGAAGCTGGATCCAGGGATGGAGGGAGGAAGGGATCTGGAGATGTTGGATCCATGGATGGAGGGAGGAAGGGTCTGGAGAACCTGGATCCAGGGATGGAGGGAGGAAGGGTCTGGAGAAGCTGGATCCAGGGATGGAGGGAGGAAGGGATCTGGAGAACCTGGATCCAGGGATGGAGGGAGGAAGGGATCTGGAGAACCTGGATCCAGGGATGGAGGGAGGAAGGGTCTGGAGAACCTGGATCCAGGGATGGAGGGAGGAAGGGATCTGGAGAACCTGGATCCAGGGATGGAGGGAGGAAGGGATCTGGAGATGTTGGATCCATGGATGGAGGGAGGAAGGGTCTGGAGAAGCTGGATCCAGGGATGGAGGGAGGAAGGGATCTGGAGAACCTGGATCCAGGGATGGAGGGAGGAAGGGATCTGGAGAACCTGGATCCAGGGATGGAGGGAGGAAGGGTCTGGAGAAGCTGGATCCAGGGATGGAGGGAGGAAGGGATCTGGAGAAGCTGGATCCAGGGATGGAGGGAGGAAGGGATCTGGAGATGTTGGATCCATGGATGGAGGGAGGAAGGGTCTGGAGAAGCTGGATCCAGGGATGGAGGGAGGAAGGGATCTGGAGAACCTGGATCCAGGGATGGAGGGAGGAAGGGATCTGGAGAACCTGGATCCAGGGATGGAGGGAGGAAGGGTCTGGAGAAGCTGGATCCAGGGATGGAGGGAGGAAGGGATCTGGAGAACCTGGATCCAGGGATGGAGGGAGGAAGGGATCTGGAGATGTTGGATCCATGGATGGAGGGAGGAAGGGTCTGGAGAAGCTGGATCCAGGGATGGAGGGAGGAAGGGTCTGGAGAACCTGGATCCAGGGATGGAGGGAGGAAGGGATCTGGAGAACCTGGATCCAGGGATGGAGGGAGGAAGGGATCCGGAGAACCTGGATCCAGGGATGGAGGGAGGAAGGGATCTGGAGAATCTGGATCCAGGGATGGAGGGAGGAAGGGATCTGGAGAAGCTGAATCCATGGATGGAGGGAGGAAGGGTCTGGAGAAGCTGGATCCAGGGATGGAGGGAGGAAGGGATCTGGAGATGTTGGATCCATGGATGGAGGGAGGAAGGGTCTGGAGAAGCTGGATCCAGGGATGGAGGGAGGAAGGGATCTGGAGATGTTGGATCCATGGATGGAGGGAGGAAGGGTCTGGAGAAGCTGAATCCATGGATGGAGGGAGGAAGGGTCTGGAGAAGCTGGATCCAGGGATGGAGGGAGGAAGGGATCTGGAGAACCTGGATCCAGGGATGGAGGGAGGAAGGGATCTGGAGAACCTGGATCCAGGGATGGAGGGAGGAAGGGTCTGGAGAACCTGGATCCAGGGATGGAGGGAGGAAGGGATCTGGAGAACCTGGATCCAGGGATGGAGGGAGGAAGGGATCTGGAGAACCTGGATCCAGGGATGGAGGGAGGAAGGGATCCGGAGAACCTGGATCCAGGGATGGAGGGAGGAAGGGATCTGGAGAATCTGGATCCAGGGATGGAGGGAGGAAGGGATCTGGAGAAGCTGGATCCAGGGATGGAGGGAGGAAGGGATCTGGAGATGTTGGATCCATGGATGGAGGGAGGAAGGGATCTGGAGAACCTGGATCCATGGATGGAGGGAGGAAGGGATCTGGAGAACCTGGATCCAGGGATGGAGGGAGGAAGGGTCTGGAGAACCTGGATCCAGGGATGGAGGGAGGAAGGGTCTGCAGAGGGATCTGCTGGGGGCAGTTCTGGGCCCCTCACTCCTGGTGAGGAAGCAGCGCTGAGCTCCCCCCTCAGCCTCCTCTTCTCCAGAGCCTCCACCTTCTCCAGACCCTTCCCCACCTTTGTGGCCTCCTCTGGATGTTCTCCAGCGTTTTGATGCCCTTTTTTATCCTGAGTTGCCCCAAAACTGCCCCAAATCAGCCTCTCCTGACCCCTCCCCACCTTTGTAGCCCCCTCTGACCACTCCCCAGTCCTCCAATGCCCTTTTTTCACCCCGTGGTGCCCCCAAAGTGCCCCAAATCAACCTCTCAGACCCTTCCCCACTTTGTAGCCCCCTCTGGGTGTTCTCCAGTACTTTTAATGCCCTTTTTTTTCACCCTGTGGTGCCCCCAAACTGCCCCAAATCAACCTCTCCAGACCCTTCTCCACTTTTGTGGCCCCCTCTGGATGTTCTCCAGCGTTTTGATGCCCTTTTTTATCCTGAGGTGCCCCAAAACTGCCCCAAATCAGCCTCTCCAGACCCCTCCCCACCTTTGAAGCCCCCTCTTACCACTCCCCAGTCCTCCAATGCCCTTTTTTTACCCCGTGGTGCCCCCAAACTGCCCCAAATCAACCTCTCCAGACCCTTCCCCACTTTTGTGGCCTCCTCTGACCACTCCCCAGTCTTTTGATGCCCTTTTTTCACCCCCTGGTGCCCCCAAAGTGCCCCAAATCAGCCTCTCCAGACCCTTCCCCACTTTGTAGCCCCCTCTGGGTGTTCTCCAGTACTTTTAATGCCTTTTTTTACCCCCTGATGCCCCAAAACTGCCCCAAATCAACCTCTCCAGACCCTTCCCCACCTTTGTAGCCCCCTCTGACCACTCCCCAGTCCTTCAATGCCCTTTTTTCACCCCCTGGTGCCCCCAAAGTGCCCCAAATCAGCCTCTCCACACCCTTCCCCACTTTTTAGCCCCCTCTGGATGTTCTCCAGTACTTTTAATGCCCTTTTTTATCCCCTGGTGCCCAAAAACTGCCCTAAATCAGCTTCTTCAGACCCTTCCCCACCTTTGAAGCCCCCTCTTACCACTCCTCAGTCTTTTGATGCCCTTTTTTTACCCCGTGGTGCCCCCAAAGTGCCCCAAATCAACCTCTCCACACCCTTCCCCACTTTTGTGGCCTCCTCTGACCACTCCCCAGTCTTTTGATGCCCTTTTTTCACCCCGTGGTGCCCCCAAACTGCCCCAAATCAACCTCTCCAGACCCTTCCCCACTTTTGTGGCCCCCTCTGGATGTTCTCCAGTACTTTTAATGCCCTTTTTTACCCCCTGGTGCCCCAAAACTGCCCCAAATCAGCCTCTCCTGACCCCTTCCCACCTTTGAAGCCCCCTCTGACCACTCCTCAGTCTTTTGATGCCCTTTTTTTACCCCGTGGTGCCCCCAAAGTGCCCCAAATCAACCTCTCCACACCCTTCCCCACTTTTGTGGCCTCCTCTGACCACTCCCCAGTCTTTTGATGCCCTTTTTTCACCCCCTGGTGCCCCCAAAGTGCCCCAAATCAGCCTCTCCACACCCTTCCCCACTTTTTGGCCCCCTCTGGATGTTCTCCAGTACTTTTAATGCCCTTTTTTATCCCCTGGTGCCCAAAAACTGCCCTAAATCAGCTTCTTCAGACCCTTCCCCACCTTTGAAGCCCCCTCTTACCACTCCCCAGTCCTCCAATGCCCTTTTTTTACCCCGTGGTGCCCCCAAACTGCTCCAAATCAACCTCTCCAGACCCTTCCCCACTTTTGTGGCCTCCTCTGACCACTCCCCAGTCCTTCAATGCCCTTTTTTCACCCCGTGGTGCCCCCAAACTGCCCCAAATCAACCTCTCCAGACCCTTCCCCACTTTTGTGGCCCCCTCTGGATGTTCTCCAGTACTTTTAATGCCCTTTTTTACCCCCTGGTGCCCCAAAACTGCCCCAAATCAGCCTCTCCTGACCCCTTCCCACCTTTGAAGCCCCCTCTGACCACTCCTCAGTCTTTTGATGCCCTTTTTTTACCCCGTGGTGCCCCCAAAGTGCCCCAAATCAACCTCTCCACACCCTTCCCCACTTTTGTGGCCTCCTCTGACCACTCCCCAGTCTTTTGATGCCCTTTTTTCACCCCCTGGTGCCCCCAAAGTGCCCCAAATCAGCCTCTCCACACCCTTCCCCACTTTGTAGCCCCCTCTGGGTGTTCTCCAGTACTTTTAATGCCCTTTTTTACCCCCTGGTGCCCCAAAACTGCCCCAAATCAACCTCTCCAGACCCTTCCCCACCTTTGTAGCCCCCTCTGACCACTCCCCAGTCCTTCAATGCCCTTTTTTCACCCTGTGGTGCCCCCAAAGTGCCCCAAATCAGCCTCTCCACACCCTTCCCCACTTTTTAGCCCCCTCTGGATGTTCTCCAGTATTTTAATGCCCTTTTTTATCCCCTGGTGCCCAAAAACTGCCCTAAATCAGCTTCTTCAGACCCTTCCCCACCTTTGAAGCCCCCTCTGACCACTTCCCAGTCCTCCAATGCCCTTTTTTCACCCCCTGGTGCCCCCAAACTGCCCCAAATCAACCTCTCCAGACCCTTCCCCACTTTTGTAGCCCCCTCTGGGTGTTCTCCAGTACTTTTAATGCCCTTTTTTACCCCCTGATGCCCCAAAACTGCCCCAAATCAACCTCTCCAGACCCTTCCCCACCTTTGTAGCCCCCTCTGACCACTCCCCAGTCCTTCAATGCCCTTTTTTCACCCCCTGGTGCCCCCAAAGTGCCCCAAATCAGCCTCTCCACACCCTTCCCCACTTTTTAGCCCCCTCTGGATGTTCTCCAGTACTTTTAATGCCCTTTTTTATCCCCTGGTGCCCAAAAACTGCCCTAAATCAGCTTCTTCAGACCCTTCCCCACCTTTGAAGCCCCCTCTTACCACTCCCCAGTCCTCCAATGCCCTTTTTTTACCCCGTGGTGCCCCCAAAGTGCCCCAAATCAACCTCTCCACACCCTTCCCCACTTTTGTGGCCTCCTCTGACCACTCCCCAGTCTTTTGATGCCCTTTTTTCACCCCCTGGTGCCCCCAAACTGCCCCAAATCAACCTCTCCAGACCCTACCCCACTTTTTGGCCCCCTCTGGATGTTCTCCAGTACTTTTAATGCCCTTTTTTACCCCCTGGTGCCCCAAAACTGCCCCAAATCAGCCTCTCCAGACTCCTCCCCACCTTTGTAGCCCCCTCTGACCACTCCCCAGTCCTCCAATGCCCTTTTTTCACCCCGTGGTGCCCCCAAAGTGCCCCAAATCCTCGTTGCCGGGGCCTCCCCGCAGCGTCCCACAACTCTCCCAATCCCCTTGCCCACGGGATCCCAGCTCCCTGGTGGCACCTTCCTCTTTGCCAGGTGCCACTCAGAGGCCAAAGCTGAACCTGAAGCCCCGCAGTGCCCCCAAGGAGGAGGAAACCTCAGTGGGCGCCGCGAGCCAGTCGAGCCGCGCCGCTTCCATCTTTGGGGGGGCCAAACCCGTGGACACGGCCGCCAGGGAGAGGGAGGTGGAAGAACGTCTACAGAAGGAGCAGGAGAAGCTCCAACGTCAACTGGAGGATGACAAGAGGATAGAAAGACGACCCCGAGAGAGGTGAGAGAGGAGGAAGTGGAATTTCCAACCCTCCCGAGGAGCCGCTGCGCGATCCCGAGTCGATCCGGAGTCACTCCGGAGTCGCTCCTCTTGTGGTTTTCTCTTTCCTTTGGTGTTGCTGGTGGATTTTTTTGGGGTGCTCTGAACCTTCTCGTGGAGTCTTTTCACTTCAGGTGCCCTTTTTTTGCCCTCCTCCTGGCACAGGCATCCCAGCTGGCGGAGCGAGGAGAACCAGGAACGCTCGCGAACGGGCAGCGAATCCTCGCAGAGCGGCAACTCCGGCCCCCCTGGCACCTCCGTGGGCTCCGGTCCCACGGGCAGGAGTGAGTAGAGGGCACTTGGACCACCACCTTGGACCTCTTTCTTTGGCCCTTGGGTCATTTTGGACACAACAACCCCATGCAGAGCTCCAGACTGGGGACAGAGTGGCTGGAGAGGACCAGAAAGGGACCTGGGGGTGCTGGTGGCCAGGAAGCTCCCCATGAGCCCAGGTGGCCAAGAGGGCCAATGGCATCCTGGGCTGCATCAGGAATAGTGTGGGGAGCAGGAGCAGAGGAGTCATCGTCCCCCTGTCCTCGGCACTGGTCAGGCCTCCCCTTGAATCCTGTGTCCAGTTCTGGGCCCCCCAGTTTGGGAAGGATGTCAGGATACTGGAGAGTGTCCAGAGGAGGGCAACGAGGATGGGGAAGGGGCTGGAGGAGCACAAGCCCTACGAGGAGCGACTGAGGGAGTTGGGGCTGTTTAGTCTGGAGAAGAGGAGGCTCAGGGGAGACCTCATTGCTCTCTACAACTCCCTAAAGGAGGTTGTGGTGGGGCAGGGGTTGGTCTCTTCTCTCAGGTGACCAGGGACAGAACTGGAGGGCAGGGACTCAAGCTTGGTCAGGGAAAGTTTAGACTTGATGTGAGGAGAAAGTTCTTCACTGGAAGGGTGATTGGGCACTGGAATGGGCACCCAGGGAGGGGGTGGAGTCACCATCATCCTGCATCAGTGATACAGAGCTCCTGGTGCTCATCCTGCATCAGTGATACAGAGCTCCTGGTGCTCATCCTCCATCAGTGATACAGAGCTCCTGGTGCTCATCCTGCATCAGTGATACAGAGCTCCTGGTGCTCATCCTGCATCAGTGATACAGAGCTCCTGGTGCTCATCCTCCATCAGTGATACAGGAGTTCTCAGGTGCCCAGGGACAGAACTGGAGGGCAGGGACTCAAGCTTGGTCAGGGAAAGGTTGGACTTGATGTGAGGAGAAAGTTCTTCCCTGGAAGGGTGATTGGTCATTGGAATGGGCACCCAGGGAGGGGGTGGAGTCACCGACCCTGGAGGGGTTTGAGGGGAGACTGGATGAGGCACTGGGTGCCATGGTTTGGATGATGGGGTGCTGTTGGTGTTGGTGTTGGGTTATGGGTTGGACTCGATGCCCTCAGAGGTCCTTCCCAACCTTCTGACACTGTGACACTCTCAAGGTGACCTCCATCCCCCTCTCCCCTTTATCCCCCTCCCCACCCCTTTGCGCAGCCGCGCGGAGGCGAGAGAGCGAGAAGTCGTTGGAGAACGAGACGTTCACCAAGGAGGACGATGCCCCCTCTCCCACCTCCAAGCTGAAGGAGGAGAAACAACCCCTGAAGGTGATGCCAGCACCCCCACCCAAGGAGAACGCCTGGGTGAAGAGGAGCACCAACCCCCCTGCCCATTCCCAGAGCTCCAATTCCGAGCAGCTCTCTCCTACCAGGTCGGTGCCAAACGGGAGGTCCTGCCCAAGCCTTGGCCCTTCAAAGGGTTTGACCCAACCCTGGGATCTCTGGGACATCCCTTGTGGTCCAAGGGTTGTCCAGTCGTGGAATGGGTTGGATTGGAAGGGACACCTCCCCCTGGATTGGGGATCCAAGCCCCATCCAACCTGGACTTGGACACCTCCAGGGATGGGACAACACGTTTGTCCTCATCCTGACATGGAATTATGGAATCATGGAATGGGTTGGGTTGGAGGGAACCTCAAAGCCCATCCAGATCCAATTCCATGAGCAGGGACACCTCCCACTGGCTCAGGGGGCTCCAAGCCCCATCCAACCTGGCCTTGGACACCTCCAGGGATGAGGACAACACAGTTGTCCTGGTCCTGACATAGAATCACAGAATCCTGGGATGGTTTGGGTTGGAAGGGACCTCAAAGCCCATCCAGATCCAATTCCACGAGCAGGGACACCTCCCACTGGCTCAGGGGGCTCCAAGCCCCATCCAGCCTGGCCTTGGACAGCTCCAGGAATGGGGCAAACTGGGACTGGTAACCCAGGAGGAACACAGAGATGTTCTCCAAGGAGGT
>JAUMJJ010000461.1:0-10000 GCA_033556795.1 Tapera naevia | reverse complement strand
TGTGGAGACTCCTGAGGGCAAAGAGGCCCCAATGAGGGATCTGGACAGCTTGGGAGAGCTGGGTCTTGCACCCAGGGCACCCAAACTTGGGTGTCCCCACAGCCCTGGGGAGTGAGAGGGGGGGGAGAGCAGCCCTGAGGAGAAGGATCTGGGGGTTCTGGGTCACCACGAGTTGACCACGAGCCAAGAGGGAGCCCTGGGAGCCAAGAGGGGCAACTGTGCCCTGGGGGGCATCAAGCAGGGCATCGCCAGCTGGGTGAGGGGGGGATTGTCCTGCTCTGCTCTGCACTGGGAGGCCCCACCTGGAGGATTTGGGGCAGTTTGGGGGCACCAGGGGATAAAAAAGGACATCAAATACTGGAGAACATCCAGAGGAGGCCACAAAGGTGGGGAAGGGTCTGGAGAAGGTGAAGGCTCTGGAGAAGAGGAGGCTGAGGGGGGAGCTCAGCGCTGCTTCCTCACCAGGGGAGGAGGAGGAGGAGGAGGGACTGAGCTCTTCTCTCTGTGACCAAGGACAGGACCCAGGGAAGGGCAGGAGATGCCAGGGGAGGGTTGGGTTGGACATTGGGAAGAGGTTCTTCCCCCAGAGGGTGGTGGAGCCCTGGAACAGCTCCCCAGGGAAGGGCAGGAGATGCCAGGAGAGGGTGAGGTTATACTTGAGTGTTGAACTGCTTGAAGGAAGAGAGGGTCTGCAGAGGGTTCTGGAGAACCTGGATCCATGGATGGAGGGAGGAAGGGTCTGCAGAGGGATCTGGAGAACCTGGATCCATGGATGGAGGGAGGAAGGGTCTGCAGAGGGGTTTGGAGAACCTGGATCCAGGGATGGAGGGAGGAAGGGTCTGCAGAGGGGTTTGGAGAACCTGGATCCAGGGATGGAGGGAGGAAGGGTCTGCAGAGGGATCTGGAGAACCTGGATCCATGGATGGAGGGAGGAAGGGTTCACAGAGGGGTCTGGAGAACCTGGATCCATGGGTGGAGGGAGGAAGGGTCTGCAGAGGGGTCTGGAGAACCTGGATCCATGGACTGAGACCAACGGGCTGAGGTCCACCAAGGCCAAGTGCCCAGTCCTGCCCTTGGGACACAACAACCCCTGTGCAGCTCCAGCCTTGGGGAAGAGGGGCTGGAAAGGCCCTGCAGGAGAAGGACATTGGGAAGAGTTTCTTCCCAGAAAGGCTTCTGAGGTCCTGGAAGAGCCCAGGGAGGGGGTGGAGTCTCCATCCCTGAAGAGGTTGAGAAGAAGGTGGATGAGTGTTTGAGGGAGAGGGTTCAGCAGAGGATGGGGACGGGTGGAGTTGATGAGCCCAAAGGTCTCTTCCAACTGGAAGATTCTCTGATTCTGTGACATTGGGAAGAGGTTCTTCCCCAGAGGGTGGTGGAGCTGTGGATCATCTCCCCAGGGAAGGGTAGGAGATGCCAAGAGAGGGTTGGGTTGGACATTGGGAAGAGGTTCTTCATCCAGAGGGTGGTTGAGCTCTGGAACAGCTCCCCAAGGAAGGGCAGGAGATGCCAGGAGAGGGTTGGATGTTGGGAAGAGGTTCTTCATCCAGAGGGTGGTGGAGCTGTGGAACATCTGCCCATGGAAGGTCAGGAGATGCCAGGGGAGGGTTGGGTTGGACATTGGGAAGAGATTCTTCATCCAGAAGGTGGTGGAGCTCTGGAACAGCTCCCCAGGGAAGGTCAGGAGATGCCAGGAGAGGGTTGGGTTGGACATTGGGAAGAGGTTCTTCCCCCAGAGGGTGGTGGAGCCCTGGAACAGCTCCCCAGGGAAGGTCAGGAGATGCCAGGGGAGGGTTGGGTTGGACATTGGGAAGAGGTTCTTCCCCCAGAGGGTGGTGGAGCTCTGGAACAGCTCCCCAGGGAAGCAATCACAGCCTGAGAACATTCCAGAAGCATTTGGCCAAGGCCCTCACGGTTGAACATTGGGGTTGTCCCTTGGGCCGGGGCTTGGACCGGATGATCCCTGTGGATCCCAACCACCTCGGGGATCCCGTGGGTCCCTCCCTGGGGTTGGATCTTCTCCCTTTCTCCAGAAGGGGCCGGGTGGGGGCTCCGGGGACCTCCCCAAGCTCTGCCTCTTGCAGGAAAGAGAACCGGAAGGAGCCCGAGAGCCGAGCGGAGCCAAAGAGGCTGGAGGAGGCGACGCCTTCCGTAGGGAGCACCCAGGGGGGGGATTGGGGTGGGGGGGGGGCTCAGCTTTGGGAATTTTGGGGAATTTTGGGTTGGGATTTTATTGGGGTTGGGGTGGGTGGGAGGTTCTTCCTCCTTTTGGGAATTTGGGGATCCAGGGGGTGGTTTGGGGTGGGAATTTCTCCCTTAGTTTGGGAATTTGGGGATCAGGGGTTGGTTTGGGATTTTATTGGGGTTGGGTTGGGTGGGAGTTGCTTCCTCCCTTTGGGAATTTTGGGATCAGGGGGTGGTTTGGGATTTTATTGGGGGAGTTTCTTCCTCAGCTTTGGGAATTTTGGAATCAGAGTTGATTTGGGATTTTATTTGGGATGGTTTGGGGTGGGAGTTTCTTCCTCCCTTTGGGAATTTTGGGAATGGGTTGGTTTGGGTTATTCTTAGGGATGGTTTGGGGTGGGAATTTCTCCCTTAGTTTGGGAATTTGGGGATCAGGGCTTAGTTTGGGATTTTATTGGGGTTGGGTTGGGTGGGAGTTTCTCAGCTTTGGGAATTCTGGGATCAGGGGTTGATTTGGGGTTGGAGTTTTTCCCCTCAGCTTTGGGAATTTTGGGATCAGGGCTTGGTTTGGGGTTTTATTGGGGGAGTTTCTCCCTCAGCTTTGGGATCAGGGGGTGGTTTGGGGTGGGAATTCTTCCTGCCTTTGGGAATTTGGGGATCAGGGATTGGTTTGGGGTTGGAGTTTTTCCCTCAGCTTTGGAACTTCTGGGATCAGGGCTTGGTTTGGAGTGGGAATTTCTCCCTCAGCTTTGGGAATTTTGGTATCAGGGTTGTTTTGGGATTTTATTGGGGATGGTTTGGGGTGGGAGTTTCTCAGCTTTGGGAATTTTGGGATCAGGGGTTGGTTTGGGATTTTATTGGGGTTGGGTTGGGTGGGAGTTTCTCAGCTTTGGGAATTCTGGGATCAGGGGTTGATTTGGGGTTGGAGTTTTTCCCCTCAGCTTTGGGAATTTGGGGATCAGGGCTTGGTTTGGGGTTTTATTGGGGGAGTTTCTCCCTCAGCTTTGGGAATTTTGGGATCAGGGATTGGTTTGGAATTTTATTGGGGTTGGGTTGGGTGGGAGTTGCTTCCTCCCTTTGGGAATTTTGGGATCAGGGGGTGGTTTGGGATTTTATTGGGGGAGTTTCTTCCTCAGCTTTGGGAATTTTGGAATCAGAGTTGATTTGGGATTTTATTTGGGATGGTTTGGGGTGGGAGTTTCTTCCTCCCTTTGGGAATTTTGGGAATGGGTTGGTTTGGGTTATTCTTAGGGATGGTTTGGGGTGGGAATTTCTCCCTTAGTTTGGGAATTTTGGGATCAGGGCTTGGTTTGGGGTTTTATTGGGGGAGTTTCTCCCTCAGCTTTGGGATCCAGGGGGTGGTTTGGGGTGGGAGGTTCTTCCTCCCTTTGGGAATTTTGGGATCAGGGATTGGTTTGGGGTTGGAGTTTTTCCCTCAGCTTTGAAACTTCTGGGATCAGGGCTTGGTTTGGGGTGGGAATTTCTCCCTCAGCTTTGGGAATTCTGGGATCAGGGCTTGGTTTGGGTTATTTTTAGGGGTGGTTTAGGTGGGAATTTCTCCCTCAGCTTTGGGAATTTTGGAAATGGGGTGGTTTGGAATTTTATTGGGATCAGGGCTTGGTTTGGGGTTTTATTGGGGGAGTTTCTCCCTCAGCTTTGGGATCAGGGGGTGGTTTGGGGTGGGAGATTCTTCCTCCCTTTGGGAATTTTGGGATCAGAGATTGATTTGGGGTTGGAGTTTTTCCCTCAGCTTTGGAACTTCTGGGATCAGGGCTTGGTTTGGGGTGGGAATTTCTCCCTCAGCTTTGGGAATTTGGGGATCAGGGCTTGGTTTGGGATTTTATTGGGGTTGGGTTGGGTGGGAGTTTCTCAGCTTTGGGAATTCTGGGATCAGGGGTTGATTTGGGGTTGGAGTTTTTCCCCTCAGCTTTGGGAATTTTGGGATCAGGGCTTGGGTTGGGGTTTTATTGGGGGAGTTTCTCCCTCAGCTTTGGGATCAGGGGGTGGTTTGGGGTGGGAATTTCTCCCTCAGCTTTGGGAATTTTGGGATCCAGGGGGTGGTTTGGGTTATTTTTAGGGATGGTTTGGGATGGGAATTTCTCCCTCAGCTTTGGGAATTTGGGGATCAGGGGTTGGTTTGGGATTTTATTGGGGTTGGGTTGGGTGGGAGTTTCTCAGCTTTGGGAATTCTGGGATCAGGGCTTGGTTTGGGGTGGGAATTTCTCCCTCAGCTTTGGGAATTTTGGGATCAGGGCTTGGTTTGGGTTATTTTTAGGGGTGGTTTAGGTGGGAATTTCTCCCTCAGCTTTGGGAATTTTGGGAATGGGGTGGTTTGGAATTTTATTGGGATCAGGGCTTGGTTTGGGGTTTTATTGGGGGAGTTTCTCCCTCAGCTTTGGGATCAGGGGGTGGTTTGGGGTGGGAATTCTTCCTGCCTTTGGGAATTTGGGGATCAGGGATTGATTTGGGGTTGGAGTTTTTCCCTCAGCTTTGGAACTTCTGGGATCAGGGCTTGGTTTGGGGTGGGAATTTCTCCCTCAGCTTTGGGAATTTTGGTATCAGGGTTGATTTGGGATTTTATTGGGGATGGTTTGGGGTGGGAGTTTCTCAGCTTTGGGAATTTTGGGATCAGGGCTTGGTTTGGGGTGGGAATTTCTCCCTCAGCTTTGGGAATTTTGGGATCAGGGCTTGGTTTGGGGTTTTATTGGGGGAGTTTCTCCCTCAGCTTTGGGAATTTTGGGATCAGGGATTGGTTTGGAATTTTATTGGGGTTGGGTTGGGTGGGAGTTGCTTCCTCCCTTTGGGAATTTTGGGATCAGGGGGTGGTTTGGGATTTTATTGGGGGAGTTTCTTCCTCAGCTTTGGGAATTTTGGAATCAGAGTTGATTTGGGATTTTATTTGGGATGGTTTGGGGTGGAAGTTTCTTCCTCCCTTTGGGAATTTTGGGAATGGGTTGGTTTGGGTTATTCTTAGGGATGGTTTGGGGTGGGAATTTCTCCCTTAGTTTGGGAATTTGAGGATCAGGGCTTAGTTTGGGGTTTTATTGGGGTTGGGTTGGGTGGGAGTTTCTCAGCTTTGGGAATTCTGGGATCAGGGGTTGATTTGGGGTTGGAGTTTTTCCCCTCAGCTTTGGGAATTTTGGGATCAGGGCTTGGTTTGGGGTTTTATTGGGGGAGTTTCTCCCTCAGCTTTGGGATCCAGGGGGTGGTTTGGGGTGGGAATTCTTCCTGCCTTTGGGAATTTGGGGATCAGGGATTGATTTGGGGTTGGAGTTTTTCCCTCAGCTTTGGAACTTCTGGGATCAGGGCTTGGTTTGGGGTGGGAATTTCTCCCTCAGCTTTGGGAATTTTGGAATCAGAGTTGATTTGGGATTTTATTTGGGATGGTTTGGGGTGGAAGTTTCTTCCTCCCTTTGGGAATTTTGGGAATGGGTTGGTTTGGGTTATTCTTAGGGTTGGTTTGGAGTGGGAATTTCTCCCTCAGCTTTGGGAATTTTGGTATCAGGGTTGATTTGGGATTTTATTGGGGATGGTTTGGGGTGGGAGTTTCTCAGCTTTGGGAATTTTGGGATCAGGGCTTGGTTTGGGGTGGGAATTCTTCCTCCCTTTGGGAATTTTGGGATCAGGGGGTGGTTTGGGGTGGGAGTTTCTTCCTCCCTTTGGGAATTTTGGGAATGGGTTGGTTTGGGGATTATTTTTAGGGGTGATTTGGGGTGGGATTTTCTCCCTCAGCTTTGGGAATTTCGGGATCCAGGGGGAATTAGAGCTTCCAGAGCTTTTTTTAACCCCCTCTCCCCTTCTTTCCCCCCTGGCAGTTCAGCCACGCCAGCAAATACGCCGCCCTTTCCGTCGACGACGACGACGACGACGCCTGCGAGGCCTGAAGCGCCCCTCACCGTGGCCTCGCGCCGCCTCCCACCCCACCCCACCCCCAAAGCCACCCCAAATCCTCCACCCCCACCCCACCACCACCCACCCCACCCCCCTCAAAAGCAAACCCAACCTCGGCACCGGGCGGAGAATTCCAACCAACAGAAAACAAAAGAAAGAAAAGCAAATCCAGGCGAGAAATAAAATCCTAAAACTCCGCAAAAAGCAGCTCCCGGAGCCCCTTCTCGAGGCCTTTTTTGAACCCAAAAAAGGGGGAGGGGGGAGGGGAGGGGAGGGGGAGGGGAGAGGGGGGAGGAGAGGGAGGGGGGAGCCCCTGGGCTGGGATTGGGGCTGGAGGAGGAGGGTTGGTCCCTCCCCGGAGGGGCTGGAAGGGCTCAAGGCCGTAATCCAGATTGGAGGATCCTTAATCCAGATTGGAGGATCCTTAATCCAGATTGGAGGATCCCTAATCCAGATTGCAGGATCTGGAATTCAGATTGGAAGATCCCTAATCCAGACTGCTGGATCTGTAATCAAGATTTCAGGATCCATACTCCAAATTGGAGGATCTGTAATCCAGATTGGAGGATCCTTAATCCAGATTGGAGGATCCTTAATCCAGGTTGGAGGATCCTTAATCCAGATTGGAGGATCCTTAATCCGGGTTGCAAGTTCCCTAATCCAGATTGGAGGATCCATAATCCAGGCTGCTGGATCTGTAATCAAAATTTCAGGGTTCATACTCCAGATTGCAGGATCCCTGCTCCAGATTGGAGGATCCCTAATCCAGATTGCAGGATCCCTAATCCAGATTGCAGGATCCTTAATCCAAATTGGAGGATCCCTTATCCAGGCTGCAGGATCCCTAATCCAGATTGGAGTATCCTTAATCCAGGCTGCAGGATCTGTAATCGAGGTTTCAGGGTTCATACTCCAGATTGGAGGATCCTTAATCCAGATTGGAGGATCCTTAATCCAGATTGGAGGATCCTTAATCCAGGCTGCAAGATCCCTAATCCAGATTGAAGGATCCATACTCCATATTGGAGAACCCGTAATCCAGATTGGAGGATCCCTAATCCAGATTGGAGGATCCCTAATCCAGATTGCAGGATCCCTCTGAACCCCCAAACCTCTCCCTGCACCCCAAAACCCCTCCCTGAACCCCGAAACTCCCCCCTGTATCCCAGACCCCTCTCTGAACCCCCAAACTTCATCCCTGAACCCCCAAATCCTTCCCTGCACCCCAAACCCATTCCAGTGTCCTGAGCCCCTCCCTGCACCCCCAAACCGTCCCTGAACCCCCAAATCCCTCCCCGAACCCCATCTCTCCCAAACCCTGCACCCCCAATCCCATCCCTGCACCCCTAAACTATCCCTGAACCCGAAACCTGCACCCCAAACCCCACCCTTGCATCTCCAATCCTGCACCCCAAAACTTCTCTCTGTACCCCAATCCCACCCTTGTACCCCGAAACCCTCCCTGCGCCTCATCCTTGCACCCCAAACTTCATCCCTCACCCCCCCAACCCTCCTTCTGCACCCCAACCCCTCCCTGAACCCCCAAACCCCATCCCTTCGCCCTGAACCCCCAAAACGCCCCTCCCTGCACCCCAAACCCTCCCTGAACCCCAAACCTCATCCTTGCAGATCAAACCCTGCACCCCCAAACCCCATCCCTTCACCCTGAACCCCAAAATCCCTTCCCTGCACCCCCAAACCCCATCCATGCGCCCTGAACCCCCAAACGCCCCTCTCTGTACCCCAATCCCATCCTGCACCCCCAAACCTCACCCCTTCACTCTGAACCCCGAAACCCCCTCCCTGCACCCCCAAACCCCATCCTTGTGCCCTGCCCTGAACCCCGAAACCCCTCCCTCCACCCCCAAACCTCCTCCCTTCACCCTGAACCCCAAAACCCCCCTCCCTGCACCTCAACCCCCTCCCTACACCCCCAAACCCCATCCCTTCGCCTTGAACCCCAAAACCCCCTCCCTGCACCCCCCAAAACCCATCCCTGCGCCCTGAACCCCAAACGCCCCTCTCTACACCCCTCCCTGCACCCCCAAACCCATCACTTCGGCCTGACCCCCAAAACCCCCCTCCCTGCACCCCCAAACCCATCCCTTCACCCTGAACCCCAAAACCCTTCTCCCTTCACCCCAATCCCACCCTGCACCCCCAAACCCTCTCCCTTCACCCTGAACCCCCAAATGGTCTCCCCGCACCCCCAAACCCCATCCTTGTGCGCTGAACCCCAAAACCCCCCTCCCTGCACCCCAACCCCTCCCTGAACCCCAAACCTCATCCTTGATCAAACCCTGCACCCCCAAACCCCAAACCTTCTCCCTGCACCCCAAAACCCTCCCTCTGCACCCCAACCCCTCCTGAACCCCAAACCCCATCCTTGTGCCCTGAACCCCGAAACCCCCTCCCTGCACCCCTAAACCCCAAACCTTCGCCCTGAACCCCAAAACCCCTCCCTGCACCCCTAAACCCCATCCCTTCGCCCTGAACCCCCAAACGCCCCTCCCTGCACCCCAATCCCTCCCTGCACCCCCAAACTCCATCCCTTCACCCTGCACCCCCAAACCCCCCTCCCTGCACCTCAACCCCCTCCCTGCACCCCCAAACCCCATCCCTTTCGCCCTGAACCCCAAAACCCTTCTCCCTTCACCCCAATCCCACCCTGCACCCCCAAACCCCATCCCTTCGCCCTGAACCCCTAAATGGTCTCCCTGCACCCCCAAACCCCATCCTTATGCCCTGAACCCCAAACCTCCTCCCTGCACCCCTAAACCCCAACCCTTCGTCCTGAACCCCCAATCGCCCCTCCCTGCACCCCAATCCCACCCTGCACCCCCAAACCCCATCCCTTCGCCCTGAACCCCTAAATGGTCTCCCTGCACCCCCAAACCCCATCCTTGTGCCCTGAACCCAAAACCCCCCTCCTGCACCCCAACCCCTCCCTGCTCCCCCAAACCCCATCCCTTCGCCCTGAACCCCAAAACCCCCCTCCCCTCCCCCATTTCCCCCCCTTACCCCCCCCCCCCCCCCCAGACCGACCCCTCCCGGGGACACCCGAACCCCAGGGGTACCCCAAGATGTGGTGGGGGAGGAAGAGGGGGTGTCCCAGCCCCTCCCATTGATGCCCCCCCATTCTCCCCCTCCCCTCCCCCCCCCCGCATTAACCCCTTGTGCCCCGGCCCCGTCCCAGGGGTTGGGTGACCGGAGTGGGGGAGCTGTCCCAGTCCGTCCCCCCCCGCCCCCAAATCATCTCCCCCCTCCCCAATTCTGATTGGGGGGGGGGGGGGGTCATCAACCGGGTCCCGTTAACCCCTTCCTGCCCGGATCCACCCGCAGGGGTTAAAGGGTTACAACAAGGGGGGGGAGGGGGCAAGTTGGGGGGGGGCAGGAGGAGGAGGAAGAGGAGGAGGAGAAAGGGGGGGGGGGGGGCAGCGTTCCGGGAGCATCGGAAGCAACGTGTGTGGGGGGGGGTGTCCCAGCATCATGAAGGTACGGGGGGGGGGGCAATATTTTTGAGGGGGGTTTCCTGGGGGCGGGGGGGGGGCGGTAATTTTTGGTAATTTTTGGGGTGTTTCTTTTGCGGGGGGAGGGGGAAACTAAGGAAGCGCCTCTCCCCCCCACCTTTGTCACTGTCCCGTCCCCCCCCCCCCCCCGTTTTGTCGCGAACCCCCATATCCCGTGCCCCCCCCCGCCCCCGTTTCTCTCTGCACCCCCCCCAATGTCCCTCCTCCCCCCCCCCCCTTTTTCTACCCCCCACTTCCTCTCCCTCCCCCCCCCCCGCCCCGTGTCCCCCCCCCCCAGGTTTGTCGCTGCCCCCCCCGTGTCCCCCCCAAACCCCCCGATGTCTCTGTCCCCCCCTTTTATCTCTGTCCCGTGTCCCCCCCAGTTTTGTCGCTGCCCCCCCGTGTCCCCCCCAAACCCC
>JAUMJJ010000460.1:0-108586 GCA_033556795.1 Tapera naevia | reverse complement strand
CAAATACTGGGTTCATTTTCCCCAAAATCAGTTTTTTTCCCCCTAAACTGGGTTCAGTTTCCCTCAAAGCGAGTTCCCCCCCCAAACTGGCTTCATCTTCTCTCAAATCAGATTTTTTCCCCCAAACTGGGTTTGGGGGAAAACCCAGTTTGGGGGGAGAAACCCGTTTTTAGCTGAATTGAACACATTTTGGTGGAAAAATCACGATTTTAGGGCAAATGAACCCAGTTTGGGGGAAAAAACTGATTTTGAGGAAAATGAACCTTGTTTGGGTGGAAAAAAAAATGATTTTGGGGAAAATGAATCCAGTTTTGGGTGAAAAACCCAATTTTGGGCAAAATCAACCCAGTTTGGGGGAATAACCCGATTTTGGGACAATGAACTCAATTTGGGGGGAGAAAAAAATTATTTGAGAGATGATGAAGCCAGTTTGGGGGGGAAAACCCGATTTAAGGCAAACCCAGTTTTAGGGGGAAAAATCTGATTTTGGGGAAAATGAACCCAGTTTAATGAGAAAAATCCGATTTTGGGGAAAATGAATGCAGTTTGGCGGTTAAAAACTGGATTTGAAGGAAAATTAACGCAGTTTAGGGGGATAAAGTTGATTTTGGGGAAATGGACCCAGTTTGGGGTGCAAAAAACCTGATTTTGGGGGAAATGAATCCAGTTTGCGAGGAAAAAAAAATGGATAAAAGGGAAAATGAACCCAGTTTGGGAGAAAAACCCAAATTTAGAGGAAAATGAACACAGTTTTTGGGGAAAAACCCTATTTTAGGGGGAAAATGAATCGAATTTAAGGGACAAAAACCGATTTTGTGCAAAAAGAACCCAGTTTGGGGAGGAAAATCTGATTTTCTGGGAAATGAAACCAGTTTGGGTGGAAAAACCCGATTATGGAAAAGAAACCATTTTGGGAGGAAAACCTGATTTTGGGAAAATAAACTCAGTTTGGGGGGGAAATAGCGATTTGAGAAAACTTAATGCAGTTTCGGGGTATAAATCGCGATTTTGGGGAAAATGAACCCTGTTTCAGGGGAAAAAACTATTTTGGGGGAAATAAACCCAGTTTTCAGGGAGGAAACCCATTTTGGGGAAAATGAACCCAGTTTGCGGGGAAAAGCCCAGTTTGAGGGGAAATGAACCCAGTTTGGGGGAAGAAACCCGATTTGGGGGAAAATGAATGCAGTTTGGGGTGCAAAAACTGGATTTGGGGGAAAATGAACCCAGTTTGGGGGGAAAACCAGATTTTGGAGGAAATGAGGTCTGTTTGGGGGGGGGGGGGGGGGGGGGGAACGATTTCAGAGAAAACGAACCCAGTTTGAAGGGTAAAAAAAAATGGATAATAGGGAAAATGAACCTAGTTTGGGGGAAAAAAGCACAATTTAGAGAAAAATGAATCCAGGTTTTTTTGGGGAAAAAAGGGACTTAAGGGGAAATGAAACCAGTTTGGGAGGAAAAACCCGATTTGAGGGGTACTGAACACAATTTGGAGGGAAATAAAACGATTTTGGGAAAAATGAAACCAGTTTGGTGAGGGAAAATCTGATTTTGGTGGAAATGAAACCAGTTTGGGCAGAAAGAACTGATTTTGGGGAAAATGAGACCAGTTTGGGTGGAAAAACCCGATTATGGAAAAAAATGAAGCCATTTTGGGTTAAAGAAAACCGATAATGGGGAAAATGAACTCAGATTGGAAGAAAAAACACGATTTCAGGGAAAGTGAACCCAGTTTGGTGGGAAAAAAACGATTTCAGAGATAAAGAACCCATTTTTGGGGGGAAAAAAAACAATTTTTTGGGAGAATGAAAGCAGTTTGGGAGGAAAATAACCCCTGATTTGAGGTTTTACCCATTTTAGGGGTAAAAGCCAATTTTGGGGAAAATGAACCCAGTTTAAGGGACAAAACCCGATTTTGGGCAAAATTAACCTAGTTTGGGCAGGAAAAATCTGATTTTTGTGGAAATGAACCCATTTTGGGGGAAAAAACCTGATTTTCTGGAAAATGAACCCAGTTCGGATGGGAAGACACGATTATGGAGAAAAAAATGAACTCATTTTGTGGGAAAAACCAAACTGGGTTCATTTTTTTTTCTGTAATCGGGTTTTCCACCCAAACTAGTTTAATTTCCCCCAAAATCAGCTTTTTTCTCCCCAAACTGGTTTCATTTTGCCCAAAATCGAGTTTTGGCCCTTAAACTGGGTTAATTTTCCCCAAAATCGAGGATTTTGCCCACCCAAACTTGGTTCATTGTCCCCAAAATCGTTTTTTTTCCCACAAACTGGATTCATTTCCCCTCAAACTCGGTTTTTCCCTGCAAACTGGGTTCATTTTCCCCAAAATCGGGTTTCCTCCCTGAAAACTGGGTTTATTTCCCCAAAATCATTTTTTCTCCCCAAAACTGTGTAAATTTTCCCCAAAATCGGATTTATACCCCGAAACTGTGTTGTTTTCCCCAAATCGCGATTTTTTCCCCCAAAACTGCTTTCCTTTTCCCCAAAATTGTGGTTTTGCTCCCAAACTGGAATCAATTTTCCCAAAATGTTTTTTTTCCCACCAAACCGGGTTCATTTTCCCCAAAATCGGGTTTTTCCCCCCAAAATCGGGTTTTTCCCCCAAAATCGGGTTTTTCCCCCCAAAATGAGTTTATTTTCCCAAAATCAGGTTTTCCTCCCAAAATGAGTTCATTTTTTTTCCATAATCGGGCTTTTCCACCCAAACTGGCTCCATTTCCCCCAAAATCAGATTTTCCTCCCCAAACTGGGTTCATTTTGCGCAAAATCGGGTTTTGTCCCTTAAACGGGGTTCATTTTTCCCCTAAAATCGGGTTTTTACCCCAAAACTGCGTTCATTTTCCTCTAAATTTGGGGTTTTCTCCCAAATTGGGTTCATTTTCCTGTTATACAGTTTTGGGAGGAAAAATTTGATTTGGGGGAAAATGAACCCAGTTCAGGTGGGAGAACTCGATTATGGAAAAAATGAACTCATTTTGGTTGGAGAAACCCGATTTTGAGGGAAATTAACCCAGTTCAAACAGCTTTCATTTTCCCCAAAATCAGGTTTCTACCCCCAAACTGGGTTCATTTTGCCCAAAATCGGGTTTTGGCCTTTAAACTGGGAACATTTTCCCTTAATCGGTGTTTCCCCCCCGAATTGGGTTCATTTTCCCCAAAATCTTTTTTTTTTCTCTCCAAAACTGGGTTCATTTTCTGCAAAATTGGATTTATACCCCGAAAATGTGTTTAATTTTCCTCAAATCGCAAGTGTTCCCCCCAAACTGCTTTCATTTTCCCCAAAATTGGGGTTTACCCCCCCAAACTGAGTTTATTTTCCCAAAATCAGGTTTTCCTCCCAAACTGGCTTAATTTCCCACAAAATCAGTTTATTCCTCCTCAGAATGGGCTCATTTTGCGCAAAATCGGGTTTTGTCCCTTAAACTGTGTTTATTTTTCCCCGAAAATCGGGTTTCCCCCCCAAACTGGGTTCATTTTCCCCAAAATCGTTTTTTCCCCCAAAACTGGATTCATTTCCCCTCAAACTGGGTTTTTCCCTGCAAACCGGGTTCATTTATCTGATTTTTTTTTTTCCCCCCCAAACTGGCTTCATTTCCCCTAAAATTGCGGTTTCCTCCAAAAACTGGGTTCATTTTCCTCTAAATTGGGGCTTTTCCGCCCAAATGGGTTCATTTTCCCCATTACCCATTTTTTTCCCCGCAAAATGGAATAATTTTCACCAAAATAGTTTTTTTCCCCCTAAACTGGGTTCCTTTCTCCCCAAATCAGTTTTTTAATCCCCCAAACTGGGTTAATTTTCCGTAAAGTCGGGTTTTTTCCACGCAAAAGGGGTTCATTTTCCCCAAAATTGTTTTTTTTCCCTCAAATTCGTTTTTTCCCCACTAATTGGGTCCATTTTCTCCAAAATCGTCTTTATCCCCCTAAACTGCTTTTATTTTCCCTCAAATAGGGCTGTTCCCCCCAAATAGCTTTCATTTTCCCCAAAATCGGGTTTCTCCCCCCAAACTGGGGTCACTTTCTCTGTAATCAGTTTTTTCCCCCAACTGGCTTCATTTTCTCTCAAATCGGGGTTTTTCCCCCAAACTGAGTTCTTTTTCTACAAAATCCTATTTTTCCATGCAAAATGGGTTCATTTTCCCCAAATCGGGTTTCCTCCTCGAAAACTGGTTTTATTTCCCACCAAAATCAGGCTTTTCCCCCGAAACTGGATTCATTTTCCCCAAAATTGGATTTACACCCTGAAACTGGATTAAGTTTCACTCAAATCGCCATTTTTACCCCCCAAACTGGGTTCTTTTTCCCCAAAATCGGGTTTTTGCACATGAAACTGAGTCCATTTTCCCCAAAATCATCTTTATCCCCATAAACTAGGTTAATTTTCTATTAAATCGGGGTTTTTTCCCCCCAAACTACATTCATTTTCCCCCAAATCGTGTTTTCCCCCCACAAACTGGGTTCATTTTCCACAAAATCCTTTTTTCCCCAAAATTTTTTTTTTCCCGAAATCGGGGGTTTCCCCCAAAAAACTGGGCTTATTTTCCCCAAAATCAGTTTTTTCCCCCTAAACTGGGTTCAGTTTCCCTCAAATCGGGTTTCCCCCCCCAAACTGGCTTCATCCTCTCTCAAATTAGATTTTTTTCCCCCAAACTGGATTCATTTGCCTCAAAATCGGGTTTTTTCCCCAGAAATGTGTTCATTTCCTACAAAATTTTGGGAAAATGAACCCAGTTCGGGTTAAAAACCCAATTTTGGGGAAAATGAATCCAGTTTGCGGGAAAAAAATTGGCTAATGGGGAAAATGAACCCAGTTTGGGGGGAGAAACCCAATTTTAGTGGAATTGAACACATTTTGGTGGGAAAAAAACACAATTTTAGGGGAAATGAACCCAGTTTGGGGGGGGGAAACAGATTTTGAGGACAATGGACCCTGTTTGGGGGAAAAAAACCCCGATTTTGGGGAAAATGAATCCAGTTTGAGGGAAAACCCCCGATTTTGGGCAAAATGAACCCAGTTTGGGGAGGAAAAAACTTATTTTGGGGGAAGTGAAACCAGTTTGGGAGGATAAAACTCCTTTTGGGGAAAATGAACCCAGGCTGGGGGAAAAAAAAACGATTATGAAAAATAAATGAACCCTTTTGGGGGAAAAACCTGATTTTGGGAAAATGAACCAAGTTTGGTGGAAAAAATCTTATTTTGGGGAGAATGAAAGCAGTTTGAGGGGAAAAAACCCGATTTGAGAGAAAATGAAACCAGTTTGGGGGAAAAAAAACCCCGATTTGGGGGAAAATGAACCCAGTTGGAGGGGAAATCCCCATTTTGGGGGAAAATGAATCCAGTTTAAGGGACAAAACCCGATTTGGGGCAAAATGAACCCAGTTTGGGAGGAAACAACTCATTTTGGGGAAATGGTTGAGGGAAAAAACCCGATTATGGAAAAAAAAATTAACCCAGTTTGGGAGAAAAAAACGATTTTGGGGGAATTGAAATCAGTTTGGGAGGAAAAAACTCATTTTGGGGAAAATGAACCCAGGTTGGGGGAAAAAAACCGATTATGGGAAAAAAATGAACCCAGTTTGGAGGAAAAAAACTGATTGTGGGAAAATGAACCAAGTTGGGTGGGAAATTACTATTTTGGGGAGAATGAAACCATTTTGGGGGGAATCCTGATTTGAGGGAAAATTAACCCATTTTGGGAGTAAAAGCCGATTTTGGAGAAAATGAACCCATTTTGAGGGGGGAAATCCTCGATTTTGGGGAAAATGAACACAGTTTAAGGGACAAAATCCGATTTTGGGCAAAATGAACCCACTTCGGGGAGGAAAAACTGCTTTTGGGGGGAAGTGAAACCAGTTTGGGAAGAAAAAACTCATTTTGTGGAAAATGAACCCAGTATGGGGGAAAAACCCGATTTTGGGAAAATGAACCAAGTATGGTGGGAAAATTATTATGTTGGGGAGAATTAAAGCAGTTGGGGGGGGGGGGGGGGGGGGGGGGAACTGATTTGAGGGAAAATTAACCCATTTTAGGCGTAAAAGCCGATTTTGGGGAAAATGAACCCAGTTTAAGGGACAAAACACGATTTTGGGAAAAATGAAACCAGTTTGGGGAGAAAAAAACTGATTTCGGGGGAAATTAAACTAGTTTGGGTGGAAAAAACCCGATTATGGAAAAAAAAGGAACCCGGTTTGGGTTTTTCCCAAAATGAGTTCATTTTTTTTCCATAATCGTGTTTTCCCATCCAAACTGGGTTCATTTTCCCCCAAATCAGGTTTTTCCTCCTCAAATTGAGTTCATTATTACCAAAATTGGCTTTTTCCACGAAACTGGGTTCATTTTCCCTCAAATTGATTTGTTTCCCCCCAAACTGGGTTCATTTTCCACAAAATCGGGTTTTATCCCCCCAGACTGGGTTCATTTTCTCCAAAATCGGGTTTATCCCCCTGAACAGGGTTAAGTTTCCCTCTAATCAGGTTTTTACCCCCAAACTGCTTTAATTTTTCCAAAAATCGGGTTTCTCCACCCAAAATGAGTTCATTTTCCCCAAAATTGGGTTTTTTTCCCCCAACCTGTCCTCATTTTCCCTAAAATTGGGGTTCTCCCCCCAAAACAGGGTTCATTTTCCTCTAAATTGGACTTTTTCCCCTCAAAATGGGTTCATTTTTCCCATTACTCATGTTTTTCCCCACAAACTGGAATGATTTTCCCCCAAAATGATTTTTCCCCTTAAACGGGGTTGCTTTTCCCCAAAATCGGGTTTTTTCCCCCCAAACTGGTTAATTTTCCCCAAAATCGTTTTTTTGCACACCAAACTGGGTCCATTTTCTCTCAAATTGGGTTTTTTTTCCCCAAACTGTGTTCATTTTCTCCAAAATCTTTTTTTTCCCCCAAAATGTGTTCATTTTTTTTCCATAATCGGGTTTTTCCAACTGAACTGGGTTCATGTTCCCTAAAATCAGGTTTTTCCCCCAAAATGGTTTCATTTCCCCGAAAATCAGACTTTTCCTCCCCAAACTGGGTTCGTTTTCACCAAAATCGAGTTTCTCCACAAAACTGGCTTCATTTTCCCCAAATTTGTATTTTTCCCCCAAAACGGCTTCATTTCCCCTAAATTTGGGTTTTCAAAAAAAAAACTGGGTTCATTTTCCTCTACATTGGGGTTTTCCCCCCAAAATGTGTTCATTTTCCCCATTACTCATTTTTTTCCCCGCAAACTGCAATGATTTACCCCAAAAAGGTTTTTCCCCCCTAAACGGGGTTGCTTTTCCCCAAAATCGTTTTTTTTTCCCCCAAAACTGGATTAATTTTCCACAAAATTGGGTTTTTTCCACGCAAAAGGGGTTCATTTTCCCTCAACACTGGGTTTTTCCCCCAAAATGGGTTCATTTCCCCTTAAATTGGGTTTTTACTCACAAACTGGGTTCATTTTCCCCAAAATCGGGTTTTCCCTCACAAACTGCATTCATTTTCCCCAAAATCGAGTTTTTCCCCCAAAAACGGTTTCGTTTCCCCTAAAACCGTGTTTTTCCCAACAAACTGGGTTCTTTTTCGCCAAAATCGGGGTTTTGCACCCCAGCCTGAGTCCATTTTCCCCTCAATCATCTTTATCCCCCTAAACTGGGCTAATTTTCCATCATATCGGGTTTTCTTCCCCCCAAACTGCATTGATTTTCCCCCAAATCGTGTTTTCCCCCACAAACTGGGTTCATTTTCCACAAAATTCTTTTACCCCCCCCCCCCCCCCAAAACTGGAGGGTTTTTTTTTGCCCATAATCGGGTTTTTCCCCAAAAAATATTGCGTTCATTTTCCCCAAAATCGAGTTTTTCTCCCCAAACTGGGTTAATTTTCCTCAAAATCGAGTTTCCTCCCGGAAAACTGGGTTCATTTTTCGCAAAATCGGGTTTTGTCCCTTAAACTGCGTTTATTTTTCCCCTAAAATTGGGTTTCCCCCCCCAAAAAACTGTGTTCATTTTCCTATAATTTGCGGTTTTCTCCCAAACTGGGTTCATTTTCCCCTTTATCCATTTTTTTCCTCGCAAACGGGATTAATTTACCCCAAAATCGGTTTTTTACACACCAAACGGGTTCCATTTTCTCTCAAATTGGGTTTTTTCCCCAAACTGTGTTCATTTTCTCCAAAATCTGGTTTTCCCCCCAAAATGAGTCCATTTTTTTCTATAATCGGGTTTTTCCACCCGAACTGGGTTCATTTCCCCAAAAATCATATTTTTCCTCCCCAAACTGGGTTCATTTTTCCAAAATCGAGTTTCTCCACGAAACTGGGTTCATGTTCCCTAAAATCAAGTTTTTTCCCCCCAAACTGGCTTCATTTTCCCCAAAATTGTTTTTTTTTCCCCCAAAATGGCTTCATTTTCCCCTAAATTCGGGTTTTCAAAAAAAAAAAAAAAACTGGGTTCATTTTCCTCTAAATTGGGTTTTTTCCCCCCCAAATGTGTTCATTTTCCCCATTACTCATTTTTTTCCCCACAAACTGGAATGATTTTCCCCAAAAAGTTTGATTCCCCCTAAACGGGGTTGCTTTTCTCCAAAATCGGGTTTTTTCCCCCAAAACTGGGTTAATTTTCCACAAAATCGGGGTTTTTTGCACGCAAAAGGGGTTCATTTTCCCCAAAAATCGGGGTTTTTCCCCCAAAATGGGTTCATTTCCCCTTAAATTCGTTTTTCCTCACAAACTGGATTAATTTTCCCCAAAATCGAGTTTTTCCCCCCAATCTGGTTTAATTTTCCTCAAAATCATTTTTTTTCCCCCAAAAACGGGTTCATTTCCCCTAAAATCGTGTTTTTTTCCCACCAAACTGTGTTCATTTCCCCTAAAATTGTGTTTTCCCCCCAAAACTGGGTTCTTTTTCCCCAAAATCGGGGTTTTGCACCCCCCAAACTGAGTTCATTTTCCCCTAGATCATCTTCTTCCCTCTAAACTGGGCTAATTTTCCCTCATATCGGGTTTTTTTCCCCCCCAAACTGCATTCATTTTTCCCCAAATCGGATTTCCCCCCCAAACTGGGTTCATTTTCCACAAAATCCTTTTACCCCCCGAAAACTGGAGGGTTTTTTGCACATAATCGGGGTTTTCCCCCCAAAATTGGGTTCATTTTCCACAAAATCGAGTTTTTCCCCCCAAACTGGGTTAATTTTCCTCAAAATTGTGTTTCCTCCCCGAAAACTGGGTTCATTTTGCACGAAATTGGGTTTTGTCCCTTAAACTCCGTTTATTTTTCTCCTAAAATTGGGGTTTCCCTCCCCAAAATTGGGTTCATTTTCCTCTAAATTTGGGGTTTTGTCCCAAACTGGGTTCATTTTCCCCGTTATTCATTTTTTTCCTCGCAAACTGGATTAATTTCCCCCAAAATCGTGTTTTTTGCACACCAAACTGGGTCCATTTCCTCTCAAATTGTTTTTTTTTTTCCCAAACTGTGTTCATTTTCTCCAAAATCGGGGTTTTCCCCCAAAATGAGTTCATTTTTTTCCATAATCGGGTTTTTTCACCCAAACTGGGTTCATTTCCACAAAAATCAGATTTTTCCTCCCCAAACTGGGTTCATTTTCACCAAAATCAAGTTTCTCCAAGAAACTGGGTTCATGTTCCCTGAAATGTTTTCTCCTCCCAAACTGGCTTCATTTTCCCCAAAATTGGGTTTTGGGGGAAAAGCAAACCAGTTCAGGGGGAAAAACCGTATTTTGGGGAAAATGATTCCAGTTTGCAGGGAAAAAAAATTGGGTAAAGGAAAAAATGAACCCATTTTGGGGGAAAACCCAATTTAGAGGAAAATGAACCCAGTTTTGGGGGGAGAACCCCAATTTTAAGGGAAATGAAGACAGTTTGCGGGGGAAAAAAAATAATTTTGGGGAAAATGAACTCATTTTTGGTGGAGAAACCCCATTTCGGGGAAAATGAAACCCATTTTGGGGGAAAAACCCCAATTTAGAGGAAAAGCAAACCAGTTTTGTTGGAAGAACTCCAATTTTAGGGGAAATGAAGCCACTTTGGAGGGAGAAACCCGATTTTACGGGAAATGAACCCAGTTTCGTGGAAAAAATCCGATTTTGACAAAAAGGAACCCAGTTTGGGGAGGAAAAATTTGATTTTGGGGAAAATGAACCCGGTTCGGATAGGAAAACTCGATTATGGAAAAAAATGAACTTATTTTGGTTGGAGAAACCCGATTTTGAGGAAAATGAACCCAATTTGGGGGAAAAATCCTGATTTGAGGGAAAATGAACCCATATTGGGGGGAGAAACCTGATTTTGGGGAAAATGAAAGCTGTTTGGGGGGATAAAAACCTGATTTGAGGGAAAATTAACCCTGTTGAGGGGGAGAAACTCGAGTGTGGAGAAAATGTTGGGAGGGGGAAAACGATTTTGCAGGAAATTAACACAGTTTTGGGGGGGGGGGGGGGGGAAACATTTTGAGGAAACTGAACCAAGTGTGGGGGAAACAATCTGATTTGAGAGAAGATGAAGCCAGTTTGGGGAGGACACACCAGATTTGAGGGAAACTGAACCCCGTTTTGTGGGGAAAAAAAATGGATAATGGGGAAAATGAACCTAGTATTGGGGGAAAAAGCACAATTTAGAGGAAAATTAATCCATTTTTTTGGGGAAAAAAAACCGATTTAATGTTAAATGAATCCAGTTTGGGAGGAAAAACCCGATTCGAGGGAAAATGAACCCAGTTTGGAGGGAAAAAATCTGATTTGGGGGAAATGAAACCAGTTTGGGCGGAAAAAAACTGATTTTGGGGAAAATGAATTCAGTTTTGGTGGAAAAAAACCCACCCTTTTTTGGGAAAGTGAACCCAGTTTGGTGGAAAAAAACCCCATTTCAGAGAAAAAGAACCCATTTGGGTGGAAAAATCCGATTTGGGGAAAATGAAAACAATTTTGGAGGGAAAAATCGCAATTTGAGGAAAACTGAAACTAGTTTCGGGGTATAAATCTGATTTTAGGGAAAATGAATTCAGTTTGGGGGGGGGGGGGGAACCTGATTTGGGGGAAATAAACCCAGTTTTCGAAGAGGAAACCCGATTTTGGGGAAAATGAACCCTTTTTTGTGGAAAAATAGGAATTTGGAGAAAATGAACTCAATTTGAGAGAAAATGAAGCCAGTTTAGGGGAAAAAAACCCGACTTTAGGAAAAATGAATCTAGTTTAAGGGACAAAACGCGATTTTGGGCAAAATGAACCCACTTTGGGGAGGAAAAACTGGATTTGGGGGGAAGTGAAACCAGTTTGGGAAGAAAAAACTCATTTTGTGGAAAATTAACCCAGTATTGCGGAAAAGCCCGATTTTGGAAAAATGAACCAAGTTTGGTGGGAAAATTCTTATGTTGGGGAGAATGAAAGCAGTTTGGGGAAAAAAAACCTGATTTGAGGGAAAATTAACCCATTTTAGGGGTAAAAGCTGATTTTGGGGAAAATGAACCCAGTTTGCGGGGGAACATCCTCGATTTTGGGGAAAATGAGCCCAGTTTCAGGGACAAAAAGAAACCAGTTTGGGGAGAAAAAAAATGATTTTTGGGGAAAAAAAAAAAGGAACACAGTTTGGATTTTTCCCCCAAAATGAATTCATTTTTTTTCCATAATCGTGTTTTCCCATCCAAACTGGGTTCATTTTCCCCCAAATCAGGTTTTACCTCCCCAAACTGGGTTCATTTTTGCCAAAATCGGCTTTTTCCACGAAACTGGGTTCATTTTCCTTCAAATATTTTTTTCCCCAAAACTGGGTTCATTTTCGAAAAAAATCCTTTTTATCCTTCCAAACTGGGTTCATTTTCCACAAAATCGGGTTTATCCCCCTGAACAGGGTTAAGTTTCCCTCAAATCAGGTTTTTATCCCCCCAAACTGCTTTCATTTTCCCCAAAATCGGGTTTCTCTATCCAAAATGAGTTCATTTTCCCCAAAATTGTTTTTTTGCCCACAAACTGTCTTCATTTCCCCTAAAAATGGGTTTCTGCCCCCCAAAACTGTGTTCATTTTCCTCTAAATTGGGGGTTTTCCCAAAAAAATGGGTTCATTTTTTCCTTTACCCATTTTTTTCCCCGCAAACTGGAATCATTTTCCCCCAAATAGGGTTTTTCCCCGTAAACTTGTTTGCTTTTCCGCCAAATCGGGTTTTTTCCTCTCCAAACTGTTTTTGTTTTGCCCAAAATCGGGTTTTTCCCCCCATACTTGGTTCATTTTCCCCATTAGCCAATTTTTTCCCCGCAAACTGGATTCATTTTCCCCAAAACTGGGTTTTTCTCCCAAACTGGGTTCATTTTCCCAAAATTTTGCAGGAAATGAACACATTTTTTGGGGGGAAAATCCCGATTTTGAGGCAAATGAACCCAGTTTGGGGGAAAAAATCCGATTTGAGAGAAGATGAAGCCAGTTTGGGGGGGGAAACCTGATTTGAGGAAAACTGAACCCAGTTTAGGGGGAATAAACTAATTTTGGGGAAAATGAAGCCATTTTTGGGGGGGAAACCCAATTTTGGGAAAAAAACACCCCCAATTTTGGGAGGAAAAAAAGGATTTTGTGTCGAATGAACCCAGTTTGTGGGGGAAAACATGATTTGGGGGAAAATGAATGCAGTTTGGGGGGAAAAACCCGATTTGATAGAAAATTAACCCAGTTTATGGGGATTAAGACAATTTTGGGGGAAATGGACTCGGTTATGGGGGGAAAAAACCAATTTTGGGGGAAAAGAACCCAGTTATGGGGGGAAAAACACAATTTTAGGGGAAATGAACCCAGTTTGGTGGGGGAAAACACAATTTTAGGGGAAATGAACCCGTTTTTTGGGGGAAAAACTCGATTTTTGGGAAAATTAATCCAGTTTTGGGGGAAAAACCCAGTTTGAGGGGAAATGAACCCAGTTCAGGAGAAAAAAAACCACATTTTTGTGGGAAAATGAACCCCTTTTGTGTGGAAAAACCCGATTTTGCAGAAAGTTAACCATTTCGGTGGGAAAAAACTCGATTTTGGGGAAAATTAATCCAGTTTTGGGGGAAAAACCCAATTTGAGGGGAAATGAACCCACTTCAGGAGAAAAAAAATCACATTTTTGTGGGAAAATGAACCCCTTTTGTGTGGAAAAACCCGATTTTGCAGAAAGTTAACCCATTTTGGTGGGAAAAAACTCGATTTTGGGGAAAATGAATCAAGTTTTGGGAGAAAAACCTGATTTGGGGGAAAATGAACCCAGTTTGTGGGGAAAACCCGAATTTGGGGGGAAATGAACCCAGTTTGGAGGAAAACCCCCAATTTTGGGGAAAATGAACCCCTTTTGCGTGGAAAAATCCGCGGAAAATTAACCCGGTTCGGAGGGGAAAAAAACAGATTTTAGGGAAAATGAACCCACTTTCGTGGAAAAAATCGGTTTTAGGGAAAATGAACCCAGTTTGGGGAGTAAAAATCTGATTTTTGGGGACATGAACCCATTTGGGGGGAAAAACCTGATTTTCGGGAAAATGAACCCAGTTCGGGGGAAAAAAAAACGATTATGGAAAAAAAATGAACTCATTTTGGGGAAAAAACCCGATTTTGGGGAAAATGAAAGCAGTTTGGGGGGTAAAAATTGCGATTTGAGTGAAACTTCACCCAGTTTTGGGGTATAAATCCAATTTTGGGGAAAATTAATCCAGTTTCGGGGGTAAAAGCCTGATTTTGGTGGGAAATAAACCCAGTTTTCGAGGGGAAACCCGATTTTGGGGAAAATGAACCCATTTTGCATGGAAAAATAGGATTTTGTAGAAAATGAACTCAGTTTGGGGGAAAAAAATGGATTTGAGAGAAAATGAAGCCAGTTGGGGGGAAAACCTGATTAGAGAGAAAATGAGCCCAGTTTTTGGGGATTAAATCCGATTTTGGGGAAAATGAACCCAGTTTGGGGGGAGACACCCGATTTTGGGGAAAATGAAAGCTGTTTGGGGGGGGGAAACCGATTTGAGGGAAAATAAAAGCAGATTAGGGGTATAAAGACGATTTGGGAGAAAATGGACCCAGTTTGGGGTGCAAAAACCCGATTCTGGGGCAAATGAATCTAGTTTGAGGGAAAACCCCCGCTTTTGGGGAAAATGAATCCAGTTTCAGGGACAAAACCCGATTTTGGGCAAAATGAAACCAGGTTGGGGAGGAAAAAACGGAATTTGGGGGAAGTGAAACCAGTTTGGAAAGATAAAACTCATTTTGGGGAAAATGAACCCAGTTTGGGGGAAAAAAACCGATTATGAAAAATAAATGAACCCTTTTGGGGGAAAAAAACCCGATTTTGGGAAAATGAACCAAGTTGGTGGGAAAATTCTTATTTTGGGGAGAATGAAAGCAGTTTGGGGGGGGAACCTGATTTGAGGGAAAATTACCCCATTTTAGGGGTAAAAGCCGATTTTGGGGAAAATTAACGCAGTTTGAGGGGGAAAATCCTCGATTTTGGGGAAAATGAACCCAGTTTGGGGACAAAACCAGATTTTGGGCAAAACGAAAACAGTTTGGAGAGGAAAAAACTGATTTTGGGGGAAATTAAACTAGTTTGGGTGGAAACCCACTTTGGGGAGAAAAAACCCGATTTTGGGGAAAAGCAACCCAGGTTAGGGGGAAAAAATCCTTTTTGGGGGAAAATCATCCCAGTTTGTGGGGGAAAAAAATGAGTACTGGGGAAAATGAACCCATTTTGAGGGAAAAAACCCAATTTAGAGGAAAATGAACACAGTTTTTTTTTGGAAAACCCAAATTTAGGGGAAATGAAGCCAGTTTGGGTGGAAAAACCCGATTATGGGAAAAAATGGACTCATTTTGGGGGAAAACCCCGATTTTGGAGAAAATGAACACAGTTTGGGGGGAAAAACCCAATTTGAGAGAAAATGGACCCAGTTTGGTGTGCAAAAAACCGTTTTTGGGGGAAATTAATCCAGTTTGTTAGGAAAAAAAAAAATGAATAACGGGGAAAATGAACCCAGTTTGGGAGAAAACCCCAAATTTAGAGGAAAATGAACCCAGTTTTGGGGGGGGAAACCCAATTTTTTTGGGAAAAATAAACGCAGTTTGAGGGACAAAACCCGATTTTGGGCAAAGTGAACCCAGTCTGAGGAAGAAAAAACTGATTTTGGGGGAAATGAAGCCAGTTTGGGTGAAAAAAACCTATTATGGCGAAGAAATGAACCCATTTTGGGAGGAAAACCTGATTTTGGGAAAATAAACTCAATTTGGGGGAACCCCCAATTTGGGGGAAAATGAAAGCAGTTTTGGGTGAAAAAAATGGCGATTTTAGGAAAACGTAACCCATTTTCGGGGTATAAATCCGATTTGGGGGAAAATGAAGCCAGTTTCGGGGCAAAAAAAAATCGATTTTGGGGGAAATAAACTCAGTTTTCGAGGAGGAAACCCGATTTTGGGGAAAATGAACCCAGTTTGCGGGGAAAACCACAATTTGACGGGTTATTCCCCCCAAACTGGTTTCATTTTCCCCCAAATCGGGTTTTTCCCCCAAAATTGGATTCATTTTCCCCAAAATCGTTTTTTTTCCACCCAAACAGGATTCATTTTCCTCAAAAGCAGTTTTTTTCCCCCAACTGCGTTCATTTCCCCTAAAATCGTGGTTTTTCCCACCAAAAATGTGTTCAATTCCACTAAAACTAGGTTTCTCCCCCCAAAATTGGTTCATTTTCCACATTATCCAATTTTTTCCCCACAAATTGGATTCATTTTCTTCAAAATCGGGTTTTTCTCCAAAACTGGGTTCATTTACCCAAAATTTTGTAGGAAATGAACACAGTTTTGGGGGAAAAAATCCGATTTTGAGGCAAATGAACCCAGTTTGGGGGAAAAAATCCGGTTTGAGAGAAGATGAAGCCAGTTTGTTTGGGGGGGGGGAACCTGATTTGAGGGGAACTGAACCCAGTTTAGGGGGAATAAACTAATTTTTTTGGGAAAATGAAGCCATTTTTTCGGGGGGAAACCCAATTTTGGGAAAAAAACCCGCCATTTTGGGGAGGAAAAAAGGATTTTGTGTCAAATGAACCCAGTTTGTGGGGGAAAACACGATTTGGGGAAAAATGAATGCAGTTTGGGGGAAAAAAACCCGATTTGATAGAAAATTAACCGATTGTACGGGGATAAAGATGATTTTGAGGGAAACAGACTCAGTTTCGGGTGCAAAACCTCGATTTTGGGGAAAAAGAACCCAGTTTGGGGGGGAAACACAATTTATGGGGAAATGAACCCGTTTGGTAAAAAACCCATGATTTTAGGAAAAACGAACCCATTTTTTGGGGAAAAAAAACCCGATTTTGGGGAAAAGCAACCAAGTTCAGAGGGAAAAAAACCCTTTTTGGGGGAAAATCATTCCAGTTTGTGGGGAAAAAAATGAGTAATGGGGAAAGTGAACCCATTTTAAGGGAAAACCCTGAATTTAGAGGAAAATGAACCCAGTTTTTTTTTGCAAAACCCAAATTTAGGGGAAATGAAGCCAGTTTGGGACAAAAAAAAACAATTTTGAGGAAAATGAATGCAGGTTGGGGGGGGAAAAAAACAGATTTTAGGGAATATGAACCCAGTTTTGTGGAGAAACTCGATTTTGGCGAAAATGAACCCAGTTTGGGGAGGAAAAAAAGCTGATTTTTTGGGGAAATGAACCCATTTTCGGGAACAAAGACTCATTTTCGGGAAAATGAACCCAGTTCGGGTGGAAAAAAAAAAACCTGATTATGGAAAAAAATGGACTCATTTTTGGGGAAAAATCCAATTTTGGTGAAAATGAACACAGTTTGGGGGGAAAAAAACCCGATTTTGTGGAAAATGAACCCAGTTCTGGGGGGAAAAAAGGATTTTTTTCGAAAATGAACAAAGCTTTGGGGGAAAAAAAAAATTGGAAGGAAAATGAACCTAGTTTCATGGAAAAAGACCATATTGGCAAAAATGAACCCAGTTTGGGTAAGAAAAACCTGATTTTGGGGAAAATGAACACAGTTCGGATGGGAAAACACGATTTTGGAAAAAAAAATGAATTAATTTTGGGGGAAAAACCCAAACTGGGTTCCTTTTTTTTTTTTCTCCGTAACAGGGATTTTCCACCCAAACTAGTTTAATTTCCCCCAAAAATCATTTTTTTTTCTCCCCAAACTGGTTTCATTTGGCCCAAAATAGGGTTTTACCCCTAAAATGGGTTAATTTTCCCAAAAATCAGGTTTTTATCCCCCAAAGAGTTTTCATTTTCCCCAAAATCAAATTTTTCCACCCAAAGCTGGGTTCATTTTTGCCAAAATCGGATTTTTTCCACGAAACTGGGTTCATTTTCCCTAAAATCGGGTTTCTTCCCTCAAACTGGCTTCATTTCCCCGAAATTGGGGTTCTCCACCCAAAATTGGGTTCATTTTCCTCTAAATTGGGTTTTTTTTTCCGCCAAAATGGGTTCATTATTTACATTTACCATTTTTTACCAGCAAACTGGACACATTTTCCCAAAATAGGGGGTTTCCCAATAAAATGGTTTGCTTTTTCCTCATAATCGGGTCTTTCCCCACAAACTGGCTTCATTTTTGGGTGTCAGCCCAAATCCTGCGTTCATTTTCCCAAAAATCGTGTTTTCACCACAAACCGATTTCACTTTCCCCAATATCATTTAAGTCTGTTCCTCAAGGAGGCAAGAAGCAGATTGCCGGGAAGTCTGTGGAACCGCGGCCAGAGACAATTTTTTGAGAGTTTCAGTTTACAGAGCTAGCCGGTACGAGAACGCTGTCTCCAGTGCAAAGTAATGCTTGCAGACGGAGCTTGTTGTGATAGCTGGGGAAACACTGCGAAGGCTGCTCAAGAAAACCAGAACAGCTCCTCTGTTTGCCTGTATTTGAAAGCCCCCGAGATAGGAATACCGTGACGGTAACATGCTTGCTCTTCTAGCAGCTATTCATTGTAGAACATTCCTGGATTCTTTAAATTCAAGGGGTTATTTTCTGCTCTCCCTGGAGAAAACACAAACCCGTGCAGTTCTGAGAATGTGCTGTGGATTCCCTGCCTGCCGTGCTAGTACGTTTCAGCACTAAGAGTTTGCAGAGGCTGATGAGAATGCACAGAAAAACAGGGAGACCTCACCTTGAAGCACGAGCATATCATCTGATAATTTGCCCTTTAATTACATTGTTAGAAGATGAAAAAACATGCTAACACATTTCCCAAATAGCAAGATTATGTGGAAGAAAGAGTTTAGACTCATGTGGACGCGCTGTGATGTGATGTTAGAAATCGGAACTGAGTGTTCCTCAAGGAGGGAAGAAGCAGATTGCCGGGAAGTCTGTGGAACCGCGGCCAGAGAGAGTTTTTTGAGAGTTTCAGTTTACAGAGCTAGCCGGTAAGAGTCTCCCGGGCCAAAGCAATGTTTGTAGACCGAGCTTGTTGTGAAAGCCGGGGAAACACTGTGAAGGCTGCTCAAGAAAGCAAGAGCAGCTCGAATACCCTGACGGTAAAATGCTTGCTCTTCTAGCAGCTATTCATTGTAGAACATTCCTGGATTCTTTAAATTCAAGGGGTTATTTTCTGCTCTCCCTGGAGAAAACACAAACCCGTGCAGTTCTGAGAATGTGCTGTGGATTCCCTGCCTGCCGTGCTAGTACGTTTCAGCACTAAGAGTTTGCAGAGGCTGATGAGAATGCACAGGAAAACAGGGAGACCTCACCTTGAAGCACGAGCATATCATCTGATAATTTGCCCTTTAATTACATTGTTAGAAGATGAAAAAACATGCTAACACATTTCCCAAATAGCAAGATTATGTGGAAGAAAGAGTTTAGCTTCAAGTGGACGCGCTGTGATGTGATGTTAGAAATCGGAACTGAGTGTTCCTCAAGGAGGGAAGAAGCAGATTGCCGGGAAGTCTGTGGAACCGCGGCCAGAGAGAGTTTTTTGAGAGTTTCAGTTTACAGAGCTAGCCGGTAAGAGTCTCCCGGGCCAAAGCAATGTTTGTAGACCGAGCTTGTTGTGAAAGCCGGGGAAACACTGTGAAGGCTGCTCAAGAAAGCAAGAGCAGCTCGAATACCCTGACGGTAAAATGCTTGCTCTTCTAGCAGCTATTCATTGTAGAACATTCCTGGATTCTTTAAATTCAAGGGGTTATTTTCTGCTCTCCCTTGGAGAAAACACAAACCCGTGCAGTTCTGAGAATGTGCTGTGGATTCCCTGCCTGCCGTGGTAGCACGTTTCAGCACTAAGAGCTTGCAGAGGCTGATGAGAATGCACAGAAAAACAGGGAGACGTCTCCTTGAAGCACGAGCAGATCATCTGATAATTTGCCCTTTAATTACATTGTTACAAGATGAAAAGTCCTGCTAACACATTTCCCAAATAGCATGATTATGTGGAAGAAAGAGTTTAGACTCATGTGGATGTGCTGTGATGCTAGAAATCGGAACTGAGTGTTCCTCAAGGAGGCAAGAAGCAGATTGCCGGGAAGTCTGTGGAACCGCGGCCAGAGACAGCTTTTTGTGAGTTTCAGTTTACAGAGCTAGCCGGTAAGAGTCTCCGGGCCAAAGCAAGGTTTGCAGACGGAGCTTGTTGTGAAAGCCGGGGAAACACTGTGAAGGCTGCTCAAGAAAGCAAGAGCAGCTCGAATACCCTGACGGTAAAATGCTTGCTCTTCTAGCAGCTATTCATTGTAGAACATTCCTGGATTCTTTAAATTCAAGGGGTTATTTTCTGCTCTCCCTTGGAGAAAACACAAACCCGTGCAGTTCTGAGAATGTGCTGTGGATTCCGTGCCTGCCGTGGTAGCACGTTTCAGCACTAAGAGCTTGCAGAGGCTGATGAGAATGCACAGAAAAACAGGGAGACGTCGCCTTGAAGCACGAGCAGATCATCTGATAATTTGCCCTTTAATTACATTGTTACAAGATGAAAAGTCCTGCTAACACATTTCCCAAATAGCATGATTATGTGGAAGAAAGAGTTTAGACTCATGTGGATGTGCTGTGATGCTAGAAATCGGAACTGAGTGTTCCTCAAGGAGGCAAGAAGCAGATTGCCGGGAAGTCTGTGGAACCGCGGCCAGAGACAGTTTTTTGAGAGTTTCAGTTTACAGAGCTAGCCGGTAAGAGTCTCCGGGCCAAAGCAAGGTTTGCAGACGGAGCTTGTTGTGAAAGCCGGGGAAACTCTGTGAAGGCTGCTCAAGAAAGCAAGAGCAGCTCCTCTGTCTGTATTTGAAAGCCCCCGAGAGAGGAATACCCTAACGGTAAAATGCTTACTCTTCTAGCAGCTATTCATTGTAGAACATTCCTGGATTCTTTAAATTCAAGGGGTTATTTTCTGCTCTCCCTTGGAGAAAACACAAACCCGTGCAGTTCTGAGAATGTGCTGTGGATTCCCTGCCTGCAAAGCTTTGGGAAAATGAACCCAGTTTGGGAGAAAAACACGATTTGGGGGAAAATGAATCCAGTTTGCAGGGAAAAAATTGGATAATGGGGAAAATGAACCCAGTTTGGGGGGAGGAACCCGATTTTATCGGAATTGAACACATTTTGGTGGGAAAAACCCACGATTTTAGGGGAAATGAACGCAGTTGGGGGGGAAAAAAACCGAATTTGAGGGGAAATGAACCCAGTTTTGGGGAAAGAAACGATTATGGAAAAAAATTAACTCATTTTGGGGGAAAAACACGATTTTGGGGAAAATGAAAGCAGTTTAGGGGGTAAAAATGGTGATTTGAGTGAAACTTTACCCAGTTTAGGGGTATAAATCCAATTTTGGGGAAAATGAATCCAGTTTCGGGGGTAAAAGCCTGATTTTGGTGGGAAATAAACCCAGTTTTCGAGGGGAAACCCGATTTTGGGGAAAATGAACCCATTTTGCATGGAAAAATAGGATTTTGTAGAAAATGAACTCAGTTTGGGGGAAAAAAATGGATTTGAGAGAAAATGAAGCCAGTTGGGGGGAAAACCTGATTAGAGAGAAAATGAGCCCAGTTTTTGGGGATTAAATCCGATTTTGGGGAAAATGAACCCAGTTTGGGGGGAGACACCCGATTTTGGGGAAAATGAAAGCTGTTTGGGGGGGGGGAACCGATTTGAGGGAAAATAAAAGCAGATTAGGGGTATAAAGACGATTTGGGAGAAAATGGACCCAGTTTGGGGTGCAAAAACCCGATTCTGGGGCAAATGAATCCAGTTTGAGGGAAAACCCCCGCTTTTGGGGAAAATGAATCCAGTTTCAGGGACAAAACCCGATTTTGGGCAAAAAGAAACCAGGTTGGGGAGGAAAAAACGGAATTTGGGGGAAGTGAAACCAGTTTGGAAAGATAAAACTCGTTTGGGGGAAAAAAAACGATTATGAAAAATAAATGAACCCTTTTGGGGGAAAAAAACCCGATTTTGGGAAAATGAACCAAGTTGGTGGGAAAATTCTTATTTTGGGGAGAATGAAAGCAGTTTGGGGGGGGGGACCTGATTTGAGGGAAAATTACCCCATTTTAGGGATAAAAGCCGATTTTGGGGAAAATTAACGCAGTTTGAGGGGGAAAATCCTCGATTTTGGGGAAAATGAACCCAGTTTGGGGACAAAACCAGATTTTGGGCAAAACGAAAACAGTTTGGAGAGGAAAAAACTGATTTTGGGGGAAATTAAACTAGTTTGGGTGGAAACCCACTTTGGGGAGAAAAAACCCGATTTTGGGGAAAAGCAACCCAGGTTAGGGGGAAAAAATCCTTTTTGGGGGAAAATCATCCCAGTTTGTGGGGGAAAAAAATGAGTACTGGGGAAAATGAACCCATTTTGAGGGAAAAAACCCAATTTAGAGGAAAATGAACACAGTTTTTTTTTGGAAAACCCAAATTTAGGGGAAATGAAGCCAGTTTGGGTGGAAAAACCCGATTATGGGAAAAAATGGACTCATTTTGGGGGAAAAACCCGATTTTGGAGAAAATGAACACAGTTTGGGGGGAAAAACCCAATTTGAGAGAAAATGGACCCAGTTTGGTGTGCAAAAAACCGTTTTTGGGGGAAATTAATCCAGTTTGTTAGGAAAAAAAAAAATGAATAACGGGGAAAATGAACCCAGTTTGGGAGAAAACCCCAAATTTAGAGGAAAATGAACCCAGTTTTGGGGGGGGAAACCCAATTTTTTTGGGAAAAATAAACGCAGTTTGAGGGACAAAACCCGATTTTGGGCAAAGTGAACCCAGTCTGAGGAAGAAAAAACTGATTTTGGGGGAAATGAAGCCAGTTTGGGTGAAAAAACCCTATTTTGGCGAAGAAATGAAGCCATTTTGGGAGGAAAACCTGATTTTGGGAAAATAAACTCAATTTGGGGGAACCCCCAATTTGGGGGAAAATGAAAGCAGTTTTGGGTGAAAAAAATGGCGATTTTAGGAAAACGTAACCCATTTTCGGGGTATAAATCCGATTTGGGGGAAAATGAAGCCAGTTTCGGGGCAAAAAAAAATCGATTTTGGGGGAAATAAACTCAGTTTTCGAGGAGGAAACCCGATTTTAGGGAAAATGAAGCCAGTTTGCGGGGAAAAACACAATTTGACGGGTTATTCCCCCCAAACTGGTTTCATTTTCCCCCAAATCGGGTTTTTCCCCCAAAATTGGATTCATTTTCCCCAAAATCGTTTTTTTTCCACCCAAACAGGATTCATTTTCCTCAAAAGCAGTTTTTTTCCCCCAACTGCGTTCATTTCCCCTAAAATCGTGGTTTTTCCCACCAAAAATGTGTTCAATTCCACTAAAACTAGGTTTCTCCCCCCAAAATTGGTTCATTTTCCACATTATCCAATTTTTTCCCCACAAATTGGATTCATTTTCTTCAAAATCGGGTTTTTCTCCAAAACTGGGTTCATTTTCCCAAAATTTTGTAGGAAATGAACACAGTTTTGGGGGAAAAATCCGATTTTGAGGCAAATGAACCCAGTTTGGGGGAAAAAATCCGATTTGAGAGAAGATGAAGCCAGTTTGTTTGGGGGGGGAAACCTGATTTGAGGGGAACTGAACCCAGTTTAGGGGGAATAAACTAATTTTGGGGAAAATGAAGCCATTTTTGGGGGGGAAAACGCAATTTTGGGAAAAAAACACCCCCAATTTTGGGAGGACAACAGGATTTTGTGTCAAATGAACCCAGTTTGTGGGGGAAAACACGATTTGGGGGAAAATGAATGCAGTTTGGGGGAAAATAAACCCGATTTGATAGAAAATTAACCCAGTTTACGGGGATTAAGACGATTTTGGGGGAAATGGACTCAGTTTGGGGTGCAAAAACCCAATTTTGGGGGAAAAGAACCCAGTTATGGGGGAAAAAAAACAATTTTAGGTGAAATGAACCCAGTTTGGTGGGGGAAAACACAATTTTAGGGGAAATGAACCCGTTTTTTGGGGGGAAAATCCGATTTTGAGGAAAATTAACCCAGTTTGGGGGGAAAAAATCGATTTTGGGGAAAATTAATCCAGTTTTGGGGGAAAAACCCAGTTTGAGGGGAAATGAACCCAGTTCAGGAGAAAAAAAAAACACATTTTTGTGGGAAAATGAACCCCTTTTGCGTGGAAAAATCCGACTTTGCGGAAAATTAACCCGGTTCGGAGGGGAAAAAAACAGATTTTAGGGAAAATGAACCCAGTTTCATGGAAAAAATCGGTTTTAGGGAAAATGAACCCAGTTTGGGGAGTAAAAATCTGATTTTTGGGGACATGAACCCATTTGGGGAGAAAAACCTGATTTTCAGGAAAATGAACCCAGTTCGGGGGAAAAAAAACGATTATGGAAAAAAAATGAACTCATTTTGGGGAAAAAAAAACCCGATTTTGGGGGAAAATGAACCCCTTTTACGTGAAAAATCCGATTTTGTTGAAAATTAACACAGTTTGGGGGGAAAAAAACCCGATTTTGGGGAAAAGCAACCAAGTTCAGAGGGAAAAAACCCTTTTTGGGGGAAAATCATTCCAGTTTGTGGGGAAAAAAATGAGTAATGGGGAAAGTGAACCCATTTTAAGGGAAAACCCTGAATTTAGAGGAAAATGAACCCAGTTTTTTTTTGCAAAACCCAAATTTAGGGGAAATGAAGCCAGTTTGGGGCAAAAAAAAAACAATTTTGGGGAAAATTAATGCAGGTTGGGGGGTAAAATACAGATTTTAGGGAATATGAACCCAGTTTTGTGGAGAAACTCGATTTTGGCGAAAATGAACCCAGTTTGGGAAGGAAAAAAAGCTGATTTTTTGGGGAAATGAACCCATTTTCGGGAAAAAAACCTCATTTTCGGAAAAATGAACCCAGTTCGGGTGGAAAAAAAACTGATTATGGAAAAAAAGGACTCATTTTTGGGTAAAAATCCGATTTTGTCGAAAATGAACCCAGTTCTGGGGGGAAAAAGGATTTTTTTCGAAAATGAACAAAGCTTTGGGGGAAAAAAAAAAATTGGAAGGAAAATGAACCTAGTTTCATGGAAAAAGACGATATTGGCAAAAATGAACCCAGTTTGGGTAGGAAAAAACCTGATTTTGGGGAAAATGAACACAGTTCGGATGGGAAAACACGATTATGGAAAAAAAATGAATTAATTTTGGGGGAAAAACCCAAACTGGGTTCCTTTTCTTTTCTCCATAACAGGGATTTTCCACCCAAACTAGTTTAATTTCCCCCAAAATCATTTTTTTTCTCCCCAAACTGGTTTCATTTGGCCCCAAATCGGGTTTTACCCCTAAAATGGGTTAATTTTCCCAAAAATCAGGTTTTTATCCCCCAAAGAGCTTTCATTTTTCCCAAAATCAAATTTTTCCACCCAAAGCTGGGTTCATTTTTGCCAAAATCGGATTTTTTCCACGAAACTGGGTTCATTTTCCCTAAAATCGGGTTTCTTCCCTCAAACTGGCTTCATTTCCCCGAAATTGGGGTTCTCCACCCAAAAAGTGGGTTCATTTTCCTCTAAATGGTTTTTTTTTTCCGCCAAAATAGGTTCATTATTTCCATTTACCATTTTTTTCCCAGCAAACTGGACACATTTTCCCAAAATAGGGGGTTTCCCACTAAAATGGTTTGCTTTTTCCTCATAATCGGGTCTTTCCCCACAAACTGGCTTCATTTTTGGGTGTCAGCCCAAATCGTGCGTTCATTTTCCCAAAAATCGTGTTTTCACCACAAACCGATTTCACTTTCCCCAATATCATTTAAGTCTGTTCCTCAAGGAGGGAAGAAGCAGGCTGCCAGGATGTATTTGGAACTGCAGCCAGAGACAGCTTTTTGTGAGTTTCAGTTTACAGAGCTAGCCGGTAAGAGTCTCCCGGGCCAAAGCAAGGTTTGTAGACGGAGCTTGTTGTGGAAGCCGGGGAAACTCTGTGAAGGCTGCTCAAGAAAGCAAGAGCAGCTCCTCTGTCTGTATTTGAAAGCCCCCGAGAGAGGAATACCCTAACGGTAAAATGCTTGCTCTTCTAGCAGCTATTCATTGTAGAACATTCCTGGATTCTTTAAATTCAAGGGGTTATTTTCTGCTCTCCCTTGGAGAAAACACAAACCCGTGCAGTTCTGAGAATGTGCTGTGGATTCCCTGCCTGCCGTGGTAGCACGATTCAGCACTAAGAGCTTGCAGAGGCTGATGAGAATGCACAGGAAAACAGGGAGACGTCGCCTTGAAGCACGAGCATATCATCTGATAATTTGCCCTTTAATTACATTGTTACAAGATGAAAAGTCCTGCTAACACATTTCCCAAATAGCATGATTATGTGGAAGAAAGAGTTTAGACTCATGTGGATGTGCTGTGATGCTAGAAATCGGAACTGAGTGTTCCTCAAGGAGGCAAGAAGCAGATTGCCGGGAAGTCTGTGGAACCGCGGCCAGAGACAGTTTTTTGAGAGTTTCAGTTTACAGAGCTAGCCGGTAAGAGTCTCCGGGCCAAAGCAAGGTTTGCAGACGGAGCTTGTTGTGAAAGCCGGGGAAACTCTGTGAAGGCTGCTCAAGAAAGCAAGAGCAGCTCCTCTGTCTGTATTTGAAAGCCCCCGAGAGAGGAATACCCTAACGGTAACATGCTTGCTCTTCTAGCAGCTATTCATTGTAGAACATTCCTGGATTCTTTAAATTCAAGGGGTTATTTTCTCCTCTCCCTTGGAGAAAACACAAACCCGTGCAGTTCTGACAATGTGCTGTGGATTCCCTGCCTGCGAAGCTTTGGGAAAATGAACCCAGTTTGGGAGAAAAACACGATTTGGGGGAAATGAATCCAGTTTGCGGGGAAAAAATTGGATAATGGGGAAAATGAACCCAGTTTGGGGGGAGAAACCCGATTTTAGCGGAATTGAACACATTTTGGTGGGAAAAACCCACGATTTTAGGGGAAATGAACCCAGTTGGGTGAGAAAAAAAACGAATTTGAGGGGAAATGAACCCAGTTTTGGGGAAAGAAACGATTATGGAAAAAAATTAACTCATTTTGGGGGAAAAACACGATTTTGGGTAAAATGAAAGCAGTTTAGGGGGTAAAAATGGTGATTTGAGTGAAACTTTACCCAGTTTCGGGGTATAAATCCAATTTTGGGGAAAATGATCCCACTTTGGGGGGAAAACACCCGATTTTGGGGAAAATGAAAGCTGTTTGGGGGGGAAAACCGATTTGAGGGAAAATAAAAGCAGATTAGGGGTGTAAAGACGATTTTGTAGAAAATGCACCCAGTTTGGGGTGCAAAAACCCGATTTTGGGGCAAATGAATCCAGTTTGCCGGGAAAAAAAAATGGATAATGGGTAAAATGAACCCAGTTTGTTGGAAAAAATCCCTATTTGAGAGAAAATGAAGCCATTTTGGGGGAAAAACCCGATTTGAGGGAAAATGAACCCAGGTTCGGGGGTTTCCGCAAAATCGAGGATTCCCCCCCCCCCCCCAAAATGGCTTCATTTTCCCCAAAATCAACTTTTACACCTAAAATGGGTTAATTTTCCCTCAAATCAGGTTCCCCCCCCCCCAAAACTGCTTTCATTCTTCCCAAAATAAGAATTTTACCACCCAACTTGGTTCATTTTCCCACAATCAGTTTTTTTTTCCCCCAAACCGGGTTCATTTTTTTCCATAATCAGGTTTTTTCCCCCAACCTGGTTTCATTTTTCACAAAATGAATTTTTTCCTCCCAAACTGGTTTCACTTCCCCCAAAATCCGTTTTTTCTTCCCAAAGTGGGTTCATTTTTTTTCATAATCGTTTTCTTTCCCCCAACGTAGGTTCATTTTCCTCAAAATCGTTTTTTTCCCCCCAAACTGGGTTCATTTCTCCTAAAATCGTGTTTTTTTCTCACCAAAATGTGTTCAATTCCACTAAAATCGGGTTTTTCCCCCCAAACTTAGTTCATTTTCCCCATTATCCAATTTTTTCCCCGCAAACTGGAATCATTTTCCCAAAAACTGGGTTTTTCTCCCAAACTGGGTTCATTTTCCCAAAATTTTGCAGGAAATGAACACATTTTTTGGGGGGAAAATCCCGATTTTGAGGCAAATGATCCCAGTTTGGGGGGAATAAACTAATTTTGGGGAAAATGAACCCATTTTTGGGGGGGAAACCCAATTTTGGGAAAAAAACACCCCCAATTTTGGGAGGACAAAAGGATTTTGTGTCAAATGAACCCTGTTTGGTGGGGGAAAACACAATTTTAGTGGAAATGAATGCAGTTTGGGGTGCATAAACCCAATTTTGGGGGGAAAAAAACCCAGTTATGGGGGGAAAAACACAATTTTAGGGGAAATGAACCCAGTTTGGTGGGGGAAAACACAATTTTAGGGGAAATGAATGCAGTTTGGGGGGAAAAAAACCGATTTTGAGGAAAATTAACCCAGTTTGGGGGGAAAAACTCGATTTTGGGGAAAATTAATCCAGTTTTGGGGGAAAAACCCAGTTTGAGGGGAAATGAACCCACTTCAGGAGAAAAAAAACCACATTTTTTGGGAAAATGAACCCCTTTTGTGTGGAAAAACCCGATTTTGCAGAAAGTTAACCATTTTGGTGGGAAAAAACTCGATTTTGGGGAAAATGAATCCAGTTTTGGGGGAAAAACCCAATTTGAGGGGAAATGAACCCACTTCAGGAGAAAAAACCCCACATTTTTGTGGGAAAATGAACCCCTTTTGTGTGGAAAAACCCGATTTTGCAGAAAGTTAATCCATTTTGGTGGGAAAAAACTCAATTTTGGGGAAAATGAATCAAGTTTTGGGAGAAAAACCTGATTTGGGGGAAAATGAACCCAGTTTGTGGGGAAAACCCGAATTTGGGGGGAAATGAACCCAGTTTGGAGGAAAAACCCCAATTTGGGGAAAATGAACCCCTTTTGCGTGGAAAAATCCGACTTTGCGGAAAATTAACCCGGTTCGGAGGGGAAAAAAACAGATTTTAGGGAAAATGAACCCAGTTTCGTGGAAAAAATCGGTTTTAGGGAAAAGGAACCCAGTTTGGGGAGTAAAAATCTGATTTTTGGGGACATGAACCCATTTGGGGGGAAAAACCTGATTTTCGGGAAAATGAACCCAGTTCGGGGGAAAAAAAACGATTATGGAAAAAAAATGAACTCATTTTGGGGAAAAAACCCGATTTTGGGGAAAATGAAAGCAGTTTGGGGGGTAAAAATTGCGATTTGAGTGAAACTTCACCCAGTTTTGGGGTATAAATCCAATTTTGGGGAAAATGAATCCAGTTTCGGGGGTAAAAGCCTGATTTTGGTGGGAAATAAACCCAGTTTTCGAGGGGAAACCCGATTTTGGGGAAAATGAACCCATTTTGCATGGAAAAATAGGATTTTGTAGAAAAATCGGGTTTTTTCCCTTAAACTGCGTTTATTTTACCCCTAAAATTGGGTTTCCCCCCCAAAACTGGGTTCATTTTCCTCTAAATTTGGCGTTTTCTCCCAAACTGGTTCATTTTCCAAGTTATCCATTTTATTCCTCACAAACTGGATTAATTTCCCCCTAAAACGGTTTTTTGCACACCAAACTGGGTCCATTTTCTCTCAAATTGTTTTTTTTTTCCCCCAAACTGTGTTCATTTTCTGCAAAATCGGGTTTTTCCCCCAAAATGAGTCCATTTTTTTCCTTAATTGGGTTTTTCCACCCGAATTGGGTTCACTTTCCCGAAAATGAGGTTTTTCCCCCAAAATGGGTTCATTTCCCCAAAAATCAGATTTTTCCTCCCGAAACTGGGTTCATTATCGCCAAAATCGAGTTTCTCCACGAAACTGGGTTCATGTTCCCTAAAATCTGTTTTTTTTCCCCCAACCTGCGTTCATTTTCCCAAAAATTGTTTTTTCCCCCCAAACTGGCTTCATTTTCTCCTAAATTAGAGTTTTCCAAAAAAACTGGGTTCATTTTCCTCTAAATTCGGGGTTTTCCCCCAAAATGGGTTCATTTTCCCCATTACTAATTTTTTTTCCCCACAAACTGGAATGATTTTTCCCCCAAAAAGTTTTTTTCACTCTGAACTGGGTTGCTTTTCCCCAAAATCTCCCCCCCCCCCCCCCCCCCCCCCCCCCCCCCAAACTGGGTTCACTTTGCCCAAAATCGGGTTTTGTCCCTTAAACTGCGTTTATTTTTTTCCCTGAAATTGGGTTCCCCCCCCCCCCCAAACTGGGTTCATTTTCCCCAAAATCCGCTTTTAACCCTAAAATGTGTTAATTTTCCATCAAATCAAGTTTTTTCCCCCAAACTGCTTTCATTCTCCCCAAAATAAGAATTTTCCCTCCAAACTTGGTTCATTTCCCCAAAATCGGAGTTTTCCCCCAAAACGATTCATTTATTTTCCATAATCGGGGTTTTTTTTCCTTCCAAAACTGGGTTCATTTCTCCTAAAATCGTGTTTTTTCCCCCCCAAATGCGTTCAATTCCGCTAATATCGGGTTTCTCCCCCCAAACTGGGTTCATTTTCCCCATTATCCAATTTTTTCCTCGCAAACTGGATTCATTTTCCCCAAAATCGGGTTTTTCTCCCAAACTGGGTTCATTTTCCCAAAATTTTGTAGGAAATTAAGACAGTTTTTGGGGGAAAACTCGATTTTGAGGAAAATGAACCCAGTTTTTTTTGCGGGGGGAAACCCAATTTTAGGGAAGAAATAAACGCAGTTTAAGGGACAAAACCCGATTTTGGGCAAAGTGAACGAAGTCTGAGGAAGAAAAAACTGATTTTGGGGGAAACGAAGCCAGTTTGGGTGGACAAACCCAATTATGGCAGAGAAATGAACCCATTTTGGGAGGAAAACCTGATTTTGGGAAAATAAACTCAGATTGGAGGAAACCCCCAATTTTGGGGAAAATGAAAGCAGTTTTGGGTGAAAAAAGTCGCGATTATAGGAAAACGTAACACATTTTTGGGGTAGTCCCTTCAAACTGGTTCATATTCCCCAAAATTGGGGTTTTCCCCCTATATTGGATTCATTTTCCCCAAAATCGGGTTTTTTTCCACCCAAACAGGGTTCATTTTCCTCAAAACTAGCTTTTTTCCCCCAACTGGGTTTATTTCCCCTAAAATCGTGGTTTTTCCCACCAAAAATGTGTTGAATTCCGCAAAAATCGGGTTTCTCCTCCCAAACTTGGTTCTCCCCCATTATCCAATTTTTTCCCCACAAACTGGATTCATTTTCCTCAAAATCGGGTTTTACTCCCAAACTGGGTTCATTTTCCCAAAATTTTGTAGGAAATGAAGACAGTTTTTGGGGGGAAATCCCGATTTTGAGGCAATTGAACCCAGTTTTGGGGAAAAAATCCGATTTGAGAGAAGATGAAGCCAGTTTGGGGGGGGGAAACCTGATTTGAGGGAAACTGAACCAAGTTTAGGAGGAATTAACTAATTTTGGGGAAAATGAACCCAGTTTTTTGGGGTGAAAAACCCGATTTTGAGAAAAAAACCCTCAGTTTTGGTGGGGGGAAAGGATTTTGTATCAAATGAACCCAGTTTGTGGGGGAAAACACGATTTGGGGGAAAATGAATGCAGTTTGGGGGGAAAAAACCCGATTTGATAGAAAATTAACGCAGTTTACGGGGATAAAGATGATTTTGGGGGAAATGGACTCAGTTTGGGGTGCAAAACCCCAATTTTGGGGAAAAAGAACCCAGTTTGGGTGGAAAAACTCGATTTTGGGGAAAATCAATCATGTTTTTGGGTAAAAACCCGGTTTTGGGGAAAATGAACCAGTTTGGGGGGAATAACCCGTCAGTTTGTGGGGAAAAAATTGAATAATGGTGAAAATGAACCAAATTTGGGGGGAGAAACCCGATTTTAGCGGAATTGAACACATTTTTGGGGGGAAAAAACACGATTTTAGGAGAAATGAACCCAGTTTGGGGGGAAAAAAAAACCCCGATTATGGAAAATAAATGAATCGTTTTGGGGGAAAACTCCGATTTTGGGGAAATGAACCAAGTTTGGAGGGAAAATTCTTATATTGGGGAGAATGAAAGCAGTTTGGCGGAAAAAAACTTGATTTGATGGAAAATTAACACATTTTATGGTTAAAAGCGGATTTTGGGGAAAATGAACCCAGTTTGGGGGGGGGAATCCTCGATTTTGGGGAAAATGAACCCAGTTTGGGCAGGAAAAACATGAGTTTTGGGGAAATTAACACATTTTGGGGGAAAACCTGATTTTCTGGAAAATGAACCCAGTTCGAGTGAAAAAAAACGATTATTGAAAAAAAAAATGAACTCATTTTGGTTGGAGAAACCCGATTTTGAGAAAGATTAACCCAGTCCAAACAGCTTTCATTTTTCCAAAAAAAATCAGGTTTCTCCCCGAAAAATATATTCATTTTCCCTCAAATCGGGTTTTTTCACCGAAATTGGGTTCATTTTCATCAAAATCGGGTTTCTCCAACCAAATTGAGGGGTTTTTTTCCATAATCGAGTTTTCCTATCGGAAATGGGTTCATTTTCGCCAAAAATCAAATATTTCCTCTCCAAACTGAGGTTTTTTTATCAAAATCGGATTTTGTCACCGAAACTGGGTTCTTTTTCCCTATAATCGGTTTTCTGCCCCCAAACTAGCTTCATATCCCCTAAAATTGGAGTTCTTCCAGCAAGACTGGTTTCATTTTCCTCTAAATTGGGGTTTTTCGCCCCCAAAATGGATTCATTTTTTACATTTACCATTTTTTCCCAGCAAACTGGAATCATTTTCCCCAAAATAGGGGGTTTTCCACTAAACTGGTTTGTTTTTCCCCCAAAATCGGGGTTTTTCCCCTAAACTGGGTTCATTTACCCTCAAATCGGGGTTTTTCCCCACAAACTGGGTTCATTTTTGGGTTTCCGCCCAAAAACTGTGTTCACTTTCCCCATAATCGTGTTTCCCCACAAACCGATTTCACTTTCCCAATATCATTTATGTCTGTTCCTCAGAGAGGCAAAAAGCAGGCTGCCGGGATGTCTTTTAAACCGCAGGCAGAGACAGTTTTTTGAGAGTTTCAGTTTACAGAGCTAGCCGGTAAGTGTCTCCGGGCCGAAGCAATGTTTGCAGACGGAGCTTGTTGTGAAAGCCGGGGAAACACTGTGAAGGCTGCTCAAGAAAGCAAGAGCAGCTCCTCTGTCTGTATTTGAAAGCCCCCGAGAGAGGAATATCCTAACGGTAAAATGCTTGCTCTTCTAACAGCTATTCATTGTAGAACATTCCTGGATTCTTTAAAGACAGGAGGTTATTTTCTGCTCTCCCTTGGACAAAACACAAACCCGTGCAGTTCAGAGAATGTGCTGTGGATTCCGTGCCTGCCGTGGTAGCACGTGTCAGCACTAAGAGTTTGCAGAGGCTGATGAGAATGCACAGGAAAACAGGGAGTCCTCGTCCTTGAAGCACGAGCAGATCATCTGATAATTTGCCCTTTAATTACATTGTTAGAATATGCAATGTCATGCTAACACATTTCCCAAGTGGCAAGATTATGGGGAAGAAAAAGTTTAGACTCATGAGGATGCGCTGTGATGAGCAGCTAGTAATCGGAACTGAGTGTTCCTCAAGGAGGCAAGAAGCTGACTGCCGGGGAGTCTGTGGAACCGCGGCCACAGACAGCTTTTTGAGACTCTTCAGTTTACAGAGCTAGCCGGTAAGAGAAGGCGCTGTCTCCGGACCAAAGCCGGAGCTTGTTGTGAAAGCCGGGGAAACACTGTGAAGGCTGCTCAAGAAAGCAAGAGCAGCTCCTCTGTCTGTATTTGAAAGCCCCCGAGAGAGAAATATCCTAACGGTAAAATGCTTGCTCTTCTAGCAGCTATTCATTGTAGAACATTCCTGGATTCTTTAAAGACAGGAGGTTATTTTCTGCTCTCCCTTGGACAAAACACAAACCCGTGCAGTTCAGAGAATGTGCTGTGGATTCCCTGCCTGCCGTGGTAGCACGTGTCAGCACTAAGAGTTTGCAGAGGCTGATGAGAATGCACAGGAAAACAGGGAGTCCTCGTCCTTGAAGCACGAGCAGATCATCTGATAATTTGCCCTTTAATTACATTGTTAGAAGATGCAATGTCATGCTAACACATTTCCCAAGTGGCAAGATTATGGGGAAGAAAAAGTTTAGACTCATGAGGATGCGCTGTGATGAGCTGCTAGTAATCGGAACTGAGTGTTCCTCAAGGAGGCAAGAAGCTGACTGCCGGGGAATCTGTGGAACCGCGGCCAGAGACAACTTTTTGAGACTTCAGTTTACAGAGCTAGCCGGTAAGAGAAGGCACTGTCTCCGGACCAAAGCCGGAGCTTGGTGTGAAAGCCGGGGAAACACTGTGAAGGCTGCTCAAGGAACCAAGAGCAGCTCCTCTGTTTGCCTGTGTTTGAAAGCCCTCAAGAAAGGAATACCCTGACGGTAAAATGCTTGCTCTTCTAGCAGCTATTCATTGTAGAACATTCCTGGATTCTTTAAAATCAAGGGGTTATTTTCTGCTCTCCCTCGGAGAAAACACAAACTTGTGCAGTTCAGAGAATGTGCTGTGGATTCCGTGCCTGCCGTGGTAGCACGTTTCAGCACTAAGAGTTTGAAGAGGTTGATGAGAATGCACAGGAAAACAGGGAATCCTCGTCCTTGAAGCACGAGCAGATCATCTGATAATTTGCCCTTTAAATACATTGTTAGAAGATGCAATGTCATGCTAACACATTTCCCAAATAGCAAGACTATCAGGGATTTTGGACTCATGTGGATGCGCTGTGATGTGATGCTAGAAATCGGAACTGAGTGTTCCTCAAGGAGGCAAGAAGCAGATTGCCGGGATGTCTGTGGAACCGCGGCCACAGACAGCTTTTTGAGACTCTTCAGTTTACAGAGCTAGCCGTTAAGAGGAGTCGCAGTCTCCGGACCAAAGTAGTGTTAGCAGCCGGAGCTTGGTGTGAAAGCCGGGGAAACACAATGAAGGCTGCTCAAGGAACCAAGAGCAGCTCCTCTCTTTGCCTGTTTTCGTTAGCCTTCGAGACGGACTAGCCTGCAGGGTATATGCTTTTTCTTGTAGCAGCTATTCATTGTAGAACAAGTCCGGGATGCTTTACAATCAAGTCGTTAGCCGGGGGGAAGCCCGATTTTGGGGAAAAAGAACCCAATTTCGGGAAGAACACTGATTTTGTGTAAAAAGAACACAGGTTGGGGGAAAAATTCCGCTTGTTGGGAAAATGAACTTAGTTTAGGTGTATAAACCCGATTTTGGGGAAAATGAACCCAGTTTGGGGGGGAAACACAGATTAAGGGGAAAATGTTCCCAGTTTAAAGGCCAAAACCCGATTTTGGGCAAAATGAACCCAATTTGGGGGGAGAAACCTGATTTTTGGGAAAATTAAAGCTGGATGAACTGGGTTCATCTTTCTCAAAATCAGCTTTCTCCAACCAAAATGAGTTCATACTTTTTTTTCCATAATCGAGTTTTCTCACCCGAACTGGGTTCATTTTCCCCAAAATTGGGGTTCTCCCCCCAAAACTGGGTTCATTTTCACTAATTTGGTGTCATCCCCAAAATGGGTTCATTTTTTCCATTACCCATTTTTTAACCCGCAAACTGGAATCATTTTTCCCAAAACAGGGTTTTCCCCCTAAACAGGTTTGCTTTGCCCCCAAATCAGTTCTTTCCCCCAAACTGGGTTCCTATCCCCTCAAATTGCGTTTTTCCCCCAAAACTGGGTTCATTTTCCCCAAAATCGAGTTTTCCCCCCGAAACTGGGTTAATTTTCCTCAAAATCTTTTTTTCCCCAAAATTGGCTTTATACCCTGAAACTGGGTTAAGTTTCACTCAAATCGCGATTTTTACCCCCAAACTGCTTTCATTTTCCCAAAATCGGGTTTTTCCCACAAAATGAGTTCTTTTTTTTCCATAAGCGTTTTTTTTCACTCGAACTTGGTACACTTTCCAGAAAATCAGGTTTTCCCCTAAAATGTGTTCATTTCCCCAAAACTCATGTTTTTCCTGCCCAAACTGGGTTCATTTTCCCCAAAATCGAGGTTTTCCCCCCCCCAAACTATGTTCATTTTCCCCAAAATCGAGGATTCCCCCCCCAACTGGGTTCATTTTCCCCAAAATCCGCTTTTAACCCTAAAATGTGTTAATTTTCCATCAAATCAAGTTTTTCCCCCCAAACTGCTTTCATTCTCCCCAAAATAAGAATTTTCCCTCCAAACTTGGTTCATTTCCCCAAAATCGGAGTTTTCCCCCAAAACGATTCATTTATTTTCCATAATCGGGGTTTTTTTTCCCCCAAAACTGGGTTCATTTCTCCTAAAATCGTGTTTTTTCCCCCAAAAAATGCGTTCAATTCCGCTAATATCGGGTTTCTCCCCCCAAACTGGGTTCATTTTCCCCATTATCCAATTTTTTCCTCGCAAAGTGGATTCATTTTCCCCACAATCATGTTTTTCTCCCAAACTGGGTTCATTTTCCCAAAATTTTGTAGGAAATTAAGACAGTTTTTGGGGGAAAACTCGATTTTGAGGAAAATGAACCCAGTTTTTTGGGGGGGGAAACCCAATTTTAGGGAAAAAATAAACGCAGTTTAAGGGACAAAACCCGATTTTGGGCAAAGTGAACGCAGTCTGAGGAAGAAAAAACTGATTTTGGGGGAAACGAAGCCAGTTTGGGTGGACAAACCCAATTATGGCAGAGAAATGAACCCATTTTGGGAGGAAAACCTGATTTTGGGAAAATAAACTCAGATTGGAGGAAACCCCCAATTTTGGGGAAAATGAAAGCAGTTTTGGGTGAAAAAAGTCGCGATTATAGGAAAACGTAACACATTTTCGGGGTAGTCCCTTCAAACTGGTTCATATTCCCCAAAATTGGGGTTTTCCCCCTATATTGGATTCATTTTCCCCAAAATCGGGATTTTTTCCACCCAAACAGGGTTCATTTTCCTCAAAACTAGTTTTTTTCCCCCAACTGGGTTCATTTCCCCTAAAATCGTGGTTTTTCCCACCAAAAATGTGTTGAATTCCGCAAAAATCGAATTTCTCCCCCCAAACTTGGTTCTCCCCCATTATCCAATTTTTTCCCCACAAACTGGATTCATTTTCCTCAAAATCGGGTTTTACTCCCAAACTGGGTTCATTTTCCCAAAATTTTGTAGGAAATGAAGACAGTTTTTGGGGGGAAATCCCAATTTTGAGGCAATTGAACCCAGTTTTGGGGAAAAAATCCGATTTGAGAGAAGATGAAGCCAGTTTGGGGGGGGGAAACCTGATTTGAGGGAAACTGAACCAAGTTTAGGGGGAATTAACTAATTTTGGGGAAAATGAACCCAGTTTTTTTGGGTGAAAAACCCGATTTTGAGAAAAAACCCCTCAGTTTTGGGGGGGGGAAAGGACTTTGTATCAGATGAACCCAGTTTGTGGGGGAAAACACGATTTGGGGGAAAATGAATGCAGTTTGGGGGGAAAAAAACCGATTTGATAGAAAATTAACGCAGTTTACGGGGATAAAGATGATTTTGGGGGAAATGGACTCAGTTTGGGGTGCAAAACCCCAATTTTGTGGAAAAAGAACCCAGTTTGGGTGGAAAAACTCGATTTTGGGGAAAATCAATCATGTTTTTGGGTAAAAACCCGGTTTTGGGGAAAATGAACCAGTTTGGGGGGAATAAACCGTCAGTTTGTGGGGAAAAAATTGGATAATGGTGAAAATGAACCAAGTTTGGGGGGAGAAACCCGATTTTAGCGGAATTGAACACATTTTGGTGGGTAAAAACACGATTTTAGGAGAAATGAACCCAGTTTGGGGGGAAAAAAAAACCCCGATTATGGAAAATAAATGAATCGTTTTGGGGGAAAACTCCGATTTTGGGGAAATGAACCAAGTTTGGAGGGAAAATTCTTATTTTGGGGAGAATGAAAGCAGTTTGGGGGAAAAAAACTTGATTTGATGGAAAATTAACACATTTTAGGGTTAAAAGCGGATTTTGGGGAAAATGAACCCAGTTTGGGGGGGGGGGGAATCCTCGATTTTGGGGAAAATGAACCCAGTTTGGGCAGGAAAAACATGAGTTTTGGGGAAATGAACACATTTTGGGGGAAAACCTGATTTTCTGGAAAATGAACCCATTTCGAGTGAAAAAAAACGATTATGGAAAAAAAAATGAACTCATTTTGGTTGGAGAAACCCGATTTTGAGAAAGATGAACCCAGTCCAAACAGCTTTCATTTTCCCAAAAAAATCAGGTTTCTCCCCGAAAAATGGATTCATTTTCCCTCAAATCGGGTTTTTTCACCGAAATTGGGTTCATTTTCATCAAAATCGGGTTTCTCCAACCAAATTGAGGGGGTTTTTTTCCATAATCGAGTTTTCCTATAGGAAATGGGTTCATTTTCGCCAAAAATCAAATATTTCCTCCCCAAACTGAGTTTTTTTTGTCAAAATCGGATTTTGTCACCGAAACTGGGTTCTTTTTCCCTAAAATCGGGTTTCTGCCCCCAAACTAGCTTCATTTCCCCTAAAATTGGAGTTCTTCCACCAAGACTGGTTTCATTTTCCTCTAAATTGGGGTTTTTCGCCCCCAAAATGGATTCATTTTTTACATTTACCATTTTTTCCCAGCAAACTGGAATCATTTTCCCCAAAATAGGGGGTTTTCCACTAAACTGGTTTGTTTTTCCCCCAAAATCGGGGTTTTTCCCCTAAACTGGGTTCATTTACCCTCAAATCGGGGTTTTTCCCCACAAACTGGGTTCATTTTTGGGTTTCCGCCCAAAAACTGTGTTCACTTTCCCCATAATAGTGTTTCCCCACAAACCGATTTCACTTTCCCAATATCATTTATGTCTGTTCCTCAGAGAGGCAAAAAGCAGGCTGCCGGGATGTCTTTTAAACCGCAGGCAGAGACAGTTTTTTGAGAGTTTCAGTTTACAGAGCTAGCCGGTAAGTGTCTCCGGGCCGAAGCAATGTTTGCAGACGGAGCTTGTTGTGAAAGCCGGGGAAACACTGTGAAGGCTGCTCAAGAAAGCAAGAGCAGCTCCTCTGTCTGTATTTGAAAGCCCCCGAGAGAGGAATATCCTAACGGTAAAATGCTTGCTCTTCTAACAGCTATTCATTGTAGAACATTCCTGGATTCTTTAAAGACAGGAGGTTATTTTCTGCTCTCCCTTGGACAAAACACAAACCCGTGCAGTTCAGAGAATGTGCTGTGGATTCCCTGCCTGCCGTGGTAGCACGTGTCAGCACTAAGAGTTTGCAGAGGCTGATGAGAATGCACAGGAAAACAGGGAGTCCTCGTCCTTGAAGCACGAGCAGATCATCTGATAATTTGCCCTTTAATTACATTGTTAGAAGATGCAATGTCATGCTAACACATTTCCCAAATAGCAAGACTATCAGGGATTTTGGACTCATGTGGATGCGCTGTGATGTGATGCTAGAAATCGGAACTGAGTGTTCCTCAAGGAGGCAAGAAGCAGATTGCCGGGATGTCTGTGGAACCGCGGCCACAGACAGCTTTTTGAGACTCTTCAGTTTACAGAGCTAGCCGTTAAGAGGAGTCGCAGTCTCCGGACCAAAGTAGTGTTAGCAGCCGGAGCTTGGTGTGAAAGCCGGGGAAACACAATGAAGGCTGCTCAAGGAACCAAGAGCAGCTCCTCTCTTTGCCTGTTTTCGTTAGCCTTCGAGACGGAGTTACCCTGCAGGGTATATGCTTTTTCTTGTAGCAGCTATTCATTGTAGAACAAGTCCGGGATGCTTTACAATCAAGTCGTTAGCCGGGGGGAAGCCCGATTTTGGGGAAAAAGAACCCAATTTCGGGAAGAACACTGATTTTGTGTAAAAAGAACACAGGTTGGGGGAAAAATTCCGCTTGTTGGGAAAATGAACTTAGTTTAGGTGTATAAACCCGATTTTGGGGAAAATGAACCCAGTTTGGGGGGGAAACACAGATTAAGGGGAAAATGTTCCCAGTTTAAAGGCCAAAACCCGATTTTGGGTAAAATGAACCCAATTTGGGGGAGAAACCTGATTTTTGGGAAAATTAAAGCTGGATGAACTGGGTTCATCTTTCTCAAAATCAGCTTTCTCCAACCAAAATGAGTTCATACTTTTTTTTCCATAATCGAGTTTTCTCACCCGAACTGGGTTCATTTTCCCCAAAATTGGGGGTCTCCCCCCAAAACTGGGTTCATTTTCCGCTAATTTGGTGTCATCCCCAAAATGGGTTCATTTTTTCCATTACCCATTTTTTAACCCGCAAACTGGAATCATTTTTCCCAAAACAGGGTTTTCCCCCTAAACGGGTTTGCTTTGCCCCCAAATCAGTTCTTTCCCCCAAACTGGGTTCCTATCCCCTCAAATTGCGTTTTTCCCCCAAAACTGGGTTCATTTTCCCCAAAATCGAGTTTTCCCCCCGAAACTGGGTTAATTTTCCTCAAAATCTTTTTTTTCCCCAAAATTGGCTTTATACCCTGAAACTGGGTTAAGTTTCACTCAAATCGCGATTTTTACCCCCAAACTGCTTTCATTTTCCCAAAATCGGGTTTTTCCCACAAAATGAGTTCTTTTTTTTCCATAAGCGTTTTTTTTCACTCGAACTTGGTACACTTTCCAGAAAATCAGGTTTTCCCCTAAAATGTGTTCATTTCCCCAAAACTCATGTTTTTCCTGCCCAAACTGGGTTCATTTTCCCCAAAATCGAGGTTTCCCCCCCCCAAACTATGTTCATTTTCCCCAAAATCGAGGATTCCCCCCCCAACTGGGTTCATTTTCCCCAAAATCCGCTTTTAACCCTAAAATGTGTTAATTTTCCATCAAATCAAGTTTTTCCCCCCAAACTGCTTTCATTCTCCCCAAAATAAGAATTTTCCCTCCAAACTTGGTTCATTTCCCCAAAATCGGGGTTTTCCCCCAAAAGGATTCATTTATTTTCCATAATCGGGTTTTTTTTCCCCCAAAACTGGGTTCATTTCTCCTAAAATCGTGTTTTTTTCCCCCGAAAATGCGTTCAATTCCGCTAATATCGGGTTTCTCCCCCGAAACTGGGTTCATTTTTCCCCATTATCCAATTTTTTCCTCGCAAACTGGATTCATTTTCCCCAAAATCGGGTTTTTCTCCCAAACTGGGTTCATTTTCCCAAAATTTTGAGGAAAATGAACACAGTTTGGGGGGGGGGGGGGAATCCAATTTTAGGGAAAAAATAAACGCAGTTTAAGGGAAAAAACCCGATTTTGGGCAAAGTGAACGCAGTCTGAGGAAGAAAAAACTGATTTTGGGGGAAATGAAGCCAGTTTGGGTGGACAAACCCAATTATGGCAGAGAAATGAACCCATTTTGGGAGGAAAACCTGATTTTGGGAACATAAACTCAGTTTGGGGGAAACCCCCAATTTTGGGGAAAATGAAAGCAATTTTGGGTGAAAAAAATTGCGATTTTAGGAAAACGTAACACATTTTTGGGGTAGTCCCTTCAAACTGGTTCATATTCCCCAAAATTGGGGTTTTCCCCCTATATTGGATTCATTTTCCCCAAAATCGGGTTTTTTTCCACCCAAACAGGGTTCATTTTCCTCAAAACTAGTTTTTTTCCCCCAACTGGGTTCATTTCCCCTAAAATCGTGGTTTTTCCCACCAAAAATGTGTTGAATTCCGCTAAAATCGGGTTTCTCCTCCCAAACTTGGTTCATTTTCCCCATTATCCAATTTTTTCCCCACAAACTGGATTCATTTTCCTCAAAATCGGGTTTTTCTCCCAAACTGGGTTCATTTTCCCAAAATTTTGTAGGAAATGAAGACAGTTTTTGGGGGGAAATCCCGATTTTGAGGCAATTGAACCCAGTTTTGGGGAAATAATCCGATTTGAGAGAAGATGAAGCCAGTTTGGGGGGGGGAAACCTGATTTGAGGGAAACTGAACCAAGTTTAGGGGGAATTAACTAATTTTGGGGAAAATGAACCCAGTTTTTTGGGTGAAAAACCCGATTTCGGGCAAAAAAACCCCTCAGTTTTGGGGGGGGGGGGGGAAGGATTTTGTATCAAATGAACCCAGTTTGTGGGGGAAAACACGATTTTGGGGAAAATGAATGCAGTTTGGGGGGAAAAATACGATTTGATAGATTTAACCCAGTTTACGGGGATAAAGATGATTTTGGGGGAAATGGACTCAGTTTGGGGTGCAAAAACCCGATTTTGAGGAAAATTAACCCAGTTTGCGGGGAAAAACTCGATTTTGGGGAAAATCAATCATGTTTTGGGATAAAAACCCGAATTTGGGGAAAATGAACCAGTTTGCGGGGAATAACCTGTCAAATTGTGTTTTTCCCTGCAAACTGGGTTCATTTTCCCCAAAATCGGGTTTCCTCCTCGAAAACTGATTTTATTTCCCCCAAAATAGTTTTTTTTGCCCAGAAACTGGGTTCATTTTCCCCCAAATCGAATTTATACCCTGAAAATGGGTTATGTTTTCCTAAAATCGTGACTTTTTTCACCCAAAACTGCTTTCATTTTCCCCAAAATTGGGGGTTTCCCCAAACTGAGTTTATTTTCCCAAAATCAGGTTTTCCTCCCAAAATGGGTTCATTTCTCTGCCATAATTGGGTTTTTCCACCCAAACTGGCTTCATTTCCCCCAAAATCAGTTTTTTCCACACCAAACTGGGTCCATTTTCTCTCAAATTGGGTTTTTTTTCCCCCAAAATGTTTTCATCTTCTCCAAAATCGGATTTTTCCCCTAAAATGAGTCCATTATTTCCCATAATCGGGTTTTTCCACCCGAACTGGGTTCATTTTCCCGAAAATCAGGTTTTTCCACCAAAATGGTTTCATTTCCCCAAAGATTTTTCCTCCCCAAACTGGGTTCATTATCGCCAAAATCGAGTTTCTCCACGAAACTGGGTTCATGTTCCCTAAAATCTGTTTTTATCCCCCAACCTCCGTTCATTTTCCCCAACATTTTTTTTCCCCCCAATATGGCTTCATTTCCCCTAAATTAGAATTTTCCAAAAAGAAACAGGGTTCATTTTCCTCTAAATTCGGGGTTTTCCCCCAAAATGGGTTCATTTTCCCCATTACTCATTTTTTTCCTCACAAACTGGAATGATGTTCACCCAAAAAGGTTTTTTTTCCCTCTGAACTGGGTTGCTTTTCCCCAAAATCGGGTTTCCCCCCCCCCCCCAAAACTGGGTTAATTTTCCACAAAATCGGGTTTTTTTACACGCAAAAGGGGTTCACTTTCCCCCAAAATCGGGGTTTTTTTCCCAATCAGGGTTCATTTCCCCCTAAATCGGATTGTTTTCCCCCAAAAATGGGTACGTTTTTCTTAAAATCGTGGGTTTTTTCCACCAAACTGGGTTCATTTGCCTCCAAATCGGGATTTTCCCCCCAAAACTGTCTTCATTTCCTACAAAATTTTGGGAAAATGAACCCAGTTTGGGAGAAAAACCCGATTTTGAGGAAAATGAATCCAGTTTGTGGGGAAAAAATTGGATAATGGGGAAAATGAACCAAGTTTGGGAGGAGAAACCCGATTTTAGCGGAATTCAACACATTTTTGGTGGGAAAAACCACGATTTTAGGGGAAATGAACCCAGTTGGGGGAAAAAAACTAGTTTTGAGGAAAATGAACCCTGTTTGGGTGGAAAAAAAAACCCGATTTTGGGGAAAATGAATCCAATATAGGGGGAAAACCCCAATTTTGGGGAATATGAACCAGTTTGAAGGGAATACCCCGAAAATGTGTTACGTTTTCCTACAATCGCGACTTTTTTCACCCAAAACTGCTTTCATTTTCCCCAAAATTGGGGGTTTCCTCCAATCTGAGTTTATTTTCCCAAAATCAGGTTTTCCTCCCAAAATGGGTTCATTTCTTTGCCATAATTGGGTTTGTCCACCCAAACTGGCTTCATTTCCCCCAAAATCAGTTTTTTCTTCCACAGACTGGGTTCACTTTGCCCAAAATCGGGATTTTTCCCTTAAACTGCGTTTATTTTTCCCCTAAAATTGGGTTTCCCCCCCAAAACTGGGTTCATTTTCCTCTAAATTTGGCGTTTTCTCCCAAACTGGTTCATTTTCCAAGTTATCCATTTTATTCCTCACAAACTGAATTAATTTCCCCCTAAAACGTTTTTTTGCACACCAAACTGGGTCCATTTTCTCTCAAATTGGTTTTTTTTCCCCCAAACTGTGTTCATTTTCTGCAAAATCGGGTTTTTCCCCCAAAATGAGTCCATTTTTTTCCTTAATTGGGTTTTTCCACCCGAATTGGGTTCACTTTCCCAAAAATGAGGTTTTTCCCCCAAAATGGGTTCATTTCCCCAAAAATCAGATTTTTCCTCCCCAAACTGGGTTCATTATCGCCAAAATCGAGTTTCTCCACGAAACTGGGTTCATGTTCCCTAAAATCTGGTTTTTTTCCCCCAACCTGCGTTCATTTTCCCAAAAATTGTTTTTTCCCCCCAAACTGGCTTCATTTTCTCCTAAATTAGAGTTTTCCAAAAAAACTGGGTTCATTTTCCTCTAAATTCGGGGTTTTCCCCCAAAATGGGTTCATTTTCCCCATTACTAATTTTTTTTCCCCACAAACTGGAATGATTTTTCCCCCAAAAAGTTTTTTTCACTCTGAACTGGGTTGCTTTTCCCCAAAATCTCCCCCCCCCCCCCCCCCCAAACTGGGTTCACTTTGCCCAAAATCGGGTTTTGTCCCTTAAACTGCGTTTATTTTTTCCCTGAAATTGGGTTCCCCCCCCCCCAAACTGGGTTCATTTTCCCCAAAATCCGCTTTTAACCCTAAAATGTGTTAATTTTCCATCAAATCAAGTTTTTTTCCCCCAAACTGCTTTCATTCTCCCCAAAATAAGAATTTTCCCTCCAAACTTGGTTCATTTCCCCAAAATCGGAGTTTTCCCCCAAAACGCTTCATTTATTTTCCATAATCGGGGTTTTTTTTCCCCCAAAACTGGGTTCATTTCTCCTAAAATCGTGTTTTTTCCCCCCACAATGCGTTCAATTCCGCTAATATCGGGTTTCTCCCCCCAAACTGGGTTCATTTTCCCCATTATCCAATTTTTTCCTCGCAAACTGGATTCATTTTCCCCAAAATCGGGTTTTTCTCCCAAACTGGGTTCATTTTCCCAAAATTTTGTAGGAAATTAAGACAGTTTTTGGGGGAAAACTCGATTTTGAGGAAAATGAACCCAGTTTTTTGGGGGGGGAAACCCAATTTTAGGGAAAAAATAAACGCAGTTTAAGGGACAAAACCCGATTTTGGGCAAAGTGAACGCAGTCTGAGGAAGAAAAAACTGATTTTGGGGGAAACGAAGCCAGTTTGGGTGGACAAACCCAATTATGGCAGAGAAATGAACCCATTTTGGGAGGAAAACCTGATTTTGGGAACATAAACTCAGTTTGGGGGAAACCCCCAATTTTGGGGAAAATGAAAGCAGTTTTGGGTGAAAAAAGTCGCGATTATAGGAAAACGTAACACATTTTCGGGGTAGTCCCTTCAAACTGGTTCATATTCCCCAAAATTGGGGTTTTCCCCCTATATTGGATTCATTTTCCCCAAATACGGGTTTTTTTTCCACCCAAACAGGGTTCATTTTCCTCAAAACTAGTTTTTTTCCCCCAACTGGGTTCATTTCCCCTAAAATCGTGGTTTTTCCCACCAAAAATGTGTTGAATTCCGCAAAAATCGGGTTTCTCCCCCCAAACTTGGTTCTCCCCCATTATCCAATTTTTTCCCCACAAACTGGATTCATTTTCCTCAAAATCGGGTTTTACTCCCAAACTGGGTTCATTTTCCCAAAATTTTGTAGGAAATGAAGACAGTTTTTGGGGGGAAATCCCGATTTTGAGGCAATTGAACCCAGTTTTGGGGAAAAAAAATCCGATTTGAGAGAAGATGAAGCCAGTTTGGGGGGGGAAACCTGATTTGAGGGAAACTGAACCAAGTTTAGGGGGAATTAACTAATTTTGGGGAAAATGAACCCAGTTTTTTTGGGTGAAAAACCCGATTTTGAGAAAAAAACCCTCAGTTTTGGGGGGGGAAAGGATTTTGTATCAAATGAACCCAGTTTGTGGGGGAAAACACGATTTGGGGGAAAATGAATGCAGTTTGGGGGGAAAAAACCCGATTTGATAGAAAATTAACGCAGTTTACGGGGATAAAGATGATTTTGGGGGAAATGGACTCAGTTTGGGGTGCAAAACCCCAATTTTGAGGAAAAAGAACCCAGTTTGGGTGGAAAAACTCGATTTTGGGGAAAATCAATCATGTTTTTGGGTAAAAACCCGGTTTTGGGAAAAATGAACCAGTTTGGGGGGAATAAACCGCCAGTTTGTGGGGAAAAAATTGGATAATGGTGAAAATGAACCAAGTTTGGGGGGAGAAACCCGATTTTAGCGGAATTGAACACATTTTGGTGGGTAAAACCACGATTTTAGGAGAAATGAACCCAGTTTGGGGGGAAAAAAAACCCCGATTATGGAAAATAAATGAATCGTTTTGGGGGAAAACTCCGATTTTGGGGAAATGAACCAAGTTTGGAGGGAAAATTCTTATTTTGGGGAGAATGAAAGCAGTTTGGGGAAAAAAACTTGATTTGATGGAAAATTAACACATTTTAGGGTTAAAAGCGGATTTTGGGGAAAATGAACCCAGTTTGGGGGGGGGAATCCTCGATTTTGGGGAAAATGAACCCAGTTTGGGCAGGAAAAACATGAGTTTTGGGGAAATGAACACATTTTGGGGGAAAACCTGATTTTCTGGAAAATGAACCCAGTTCGAGTGAAAAAAAACGATTATGGAAATAAAAAATATATTGGAAAATGAATCCAATATAGGGGGAAAACCCCAATTTTGGGGAATATGAACCAGTTTGAAGGGACTACCCCGAAAATGTGTTACATTTTCCTATAATCGCGACTTTTTTCACCCAAAACTGCTTTCATTTTCCCCAAAATTGGGGGTTTCCTCCAATCTGAGTTTATTTTCCCAAAATCAGGTTTTCCTCCCAAAATGGGTTCATTTCTCTGCCATAATTGGGTTTGTCCACCCAAAACTGGCTTCGTTTCCCCCAAAATCAGTTTTTTCTTCCTCAGACTGCGTTCACTTTGCCCAAAATCGGGTTTTGTCCCTTAAACTGCGTTTATTTTTTCCCTAAAATTGGGTTTCCCCCCCCCAAAAACTGGGTTCATTTTCCTCAAAATCGAGTTTTCCCCCAAAAACTGTCTTAATTTCCTACAAAATTTTGGGAAAATGAACCCAGTTTGGGAGAAAAACATGATTGTGGGGAAAATGAATCCAGTTTGCGAGGAAAAAATTGGATAATGGTGAAAATGAACCCAGTTTGGGGGGAGAAACCCGATTTTAGCGGAATTGAACGCATTTGGGGGGGAAAAAACACGATTTTAGGAGAAATGAACCCAGTTTGGGGGGAAAAAAAAACCCCGATTATGGAAAATAAATGAATCGTTTTGGGGGAAAACTCCGATTTTGGGGAAATGAACCAAGTTTGGAGGGAAAATTCTTATTTTGGGGAGAATGAAAGCAGTTTGGGGGAAAAAACTTGATTTGATGGAAAATTAACACATTTTAGGGTTAAAAGCGGATTTTGGGGAAAATGAACCCAGTTTGGGAGAAAAACATGATTGTGGGGAAAATGAATCCAGTTTGCGAGGAAAAAATTGGATAATGGGGAAAATGAACCAAGTTTGCGAGGAGAAACCCGATTTTAGCGGAATTCAACACATTTTTGGTGGGAAAAACCACGATTTTAGGGGAAATGAACCCAGTTGGGGAAAAAAAACTAGTTTTGAGGAAAATGAACCCTGTTTGGGTGGAAAAAAACCCGATTTTGGGGAAAATGAATCCAATATAGGGGGAAAACCCCAATTTTGGGGAATATGAACCAGTTTGAAGGGAATACCCCGAAAATGTGTTACGTTTTCCTACAATCGCGACTTTTTTCACCCAAAACTGCTTTCATTTTCCCCAAAATTGGGGGTTTCCTCCAATCTGAGTTTATTTTCCCAAAATCAGGTTTTCCTCCCAAAATGGGTTCATTTCTTTGCCATAATTGGGTTTGTCCACCCAAACTGGCTTCATTTCCCCCAAAATCAGTTTTTTCTTCCACAGACTGGGTTCACTTTGCCCAAAATCGGGATTTTTCCCTTAAACTGCGTTTATTTTTCCCCTAAAATTGGGTTTCCCCCCCAAAACTGGGTTCATTTTCCTCTAAATTTGGCGTTTTCTCCCAAACTGGTTCATTTTCCAAGTTATCCATTTTATTCCTCACAAACATGGATTAATTTCCCCCTAAAACGGTTTTTTGCACACCAAACTGGGTCCATTTTCTCTCAAATTGGTTTTTTTTTCCCCCAAACTGTGTTCATTTTCTGCAAAATCGGGTTTTTCCCCCCAAATGAGTCCATTTTTTTCCTTAATAGGGTTTTTCCACCCGAATTGGGTTCACTTTCCCAAAAATGAGGTTTTTCCCCCAAAATGGGTTCATTTCCCCAAAAATCAGATTTTTCCTCCCCAAACTGGGTTCATTATCGCCAAAATCGAGTTTCTCCACGAAACTGGGTTCATGTTCCCTAAAATCTGGTTTTTTTCCCCCAACCTGCGTTCATTTTCCCAAAAATTGTTTTTTCCCCCCAAACTGGCTTCATTTTCTCCTAAATTAGAGTTTTCCAAAAAAACTGGGTTCATTTTCCTCTAAATTCGGGGTTTTCCCCCAAAATGGGTTCATTTTCCCCATTACTAATTTTTTTTCCCCACAAACTGGAATGATTTTTCCCCCAAAAAGTTTTTTTCACTCTGAACTGGGTTGCTTTTCCCAAAATCTCCCCCCCCCCCCCCTTCCCCCCAAACTGGGTTCACTTTGCCCAAAATCGGGTTTTGTCCCTTAAACTGCGTTTATTTTTTCCCTGAAATTGGGTTCCCCCCCCCCCAAACTGGGTTCATTTTCCCCAAAATCCGCTTTTAACCCTAAAATGTGTTAATTTTCCATCAAATCAAGTTTTTTCCCCCAAACTGCTTTCATTCTCCCCAAAATAAGAATTTTCCCTCCAAACTTGGTTCATTTCCCCAAAATCGGAGTTTTCCCCCAAAACGATTCATTTATTTTCCATAATCGGGGGTTTTTTTTCCCCCAAAACTGGGTTCATTTCTCCTAAAATCGTGTTTTTTCCCCCCAAAATGCGTTCAATTCCGCTAATATCGGGTTTCTCCCCCCAAACTGGGTTCATTTTCCCCATTATCCAATTTTTTCCTCGCAAACTGGATTCATTTTCCCCAAAATCGGTTTTTCTCCCAAACTGGGTTCATTTTCCCAAAATTTTGTAGGAAATTAAGACAGTTTTTGGGGGAAAACTCGATTTTGAGGAAAATGAACCCAGTTTTTTGGGGGGGGAAACCCAATTTTAGGGAAAAAATAAACGCAGTTTAAGGGACAAAACCCGATTTTGGGCAAAGTGAACGCAGTCTGAGGAAGAAAAAACTGATTTTGGGGGAAACGAAGCCAGTTTGGGTGGACAAACCCAATTATGGCAGAGAAATGAACCCATTTTGGGAGGAAAACCTGATTTTGGGAACATAAACTCAGTTTTGGGGAAACCCCCAATTTTGGGGAAAATGAAAGCAGTTTTGGGTGAAAAAAGTCGCGATTATAGGAAAACGTAACACATTTTCGGGGTAGTCCCTTCAAACTGGTTCATATTCCCCAAAATTGGGGTTTTCCCCCTATATTGGATTCATTTTCCCCAAATACGGGTTTTTTTCCACCCAAACAGGGTTCATTTTCCTCAAAACTAGTTTTTTTCCCCCAACTGGGTTCATTTCCCCTAAAATCGTGGTTTTTCCCACCAAAAATGTGTTGAATTCCGCAAAAATCGGGTTTCTCCCCCCAAACTTGGTTCTCCCCCATTATCCAATTTTTTCCCCACAAACTGGATTCATTTTCCTCAAAATCGGGTTTTACTCCCAAACTGGGTTCATTTTCCCAAAATTTTGTAGGAAATGAAGACAGTTTTTGGGGGGAAATCCCGATTTTGAGGCAATTGAACCCAGTTTTGGGGAAAAAAATCCGATTTGAGAGAAGATGAAGCCAGTTTGGGGGGGGAAACCTGATTTGAGGAAAACTGAACCAAGTTTAGGGGGAATTAACTAATTTTGGGGAAAATGAACCCAGTTTTTTTGGGTGAAAAACCCGATTTTGAGAAAAAAACCCTCAGTTTTGGGGGGGGAAAGGATTTTGTATCAAATGAACCCAGTTTGTGGGGGAAAACACGATTTGGGGGAAAATGAATGCAGTTTGGGGGGAAAAAACCCGATTTGATAGAAAATTAACGCAGTTTACGGGGATAAAGATGATTTTGGGGGAAATGGACTCAGTTTGGGGTGCAAAACCCCAATTTTGAGGAAAAAGAACCCAGTTTGGGGGGAAAAACTCGATTTTGGGGAAAATCAATCATGTTTTTGGGTAAAAACCAGGTTTTGGGAAAAATGAACCAGTTTGGGGGGAATAAACCGTCAGTTTGTGGGGAAAAAATTGGATAATGGTGAAAATGAACCAAGTTTGGGGGGAGAAACCCGATTTTAGCGGAATTGAACACATTTTGGTGGGTAAAACCACGATTTTAGGAGAAATGAACCCAGTTTGGGGGGAAAAAAAACCCCGATTATGGAAAATAAATGAATCGTTTTGGGGGAAAACTCCGATTTTGGGGAAATGAACCAAGTTTGGAGGGAAAATTCTTATTTTGGGGAGAATGAAAGCAGTTTGGGGAAAAAAACTTGATTTGATGGAAAATTAACACATTTTAGGGTTAAAAGCGGATTTTGGGGAAAATGAACCCAGTTAGGGGGGGGGGAATCCTCGATTTTGGGGAAAATGAACCCAGTTTGGGCAGGAAAAACATGAGTTTTGGGGAAATGAACACATTTTGGGGGAAAACCTGATTTTCTGGAAAATGAACCCAGTTCGAGTGAAAAAAAACGATTATGGAAATAAAAAATATATTGGAAAATGAATCCAATATAGGGGAAAACCCCAATTTTGGGGAATATGAACCAGTTTGAAGGGACTACCCCGAAAATGTGTTACATTTTCCTATAATCGCGACTTTTTTCACCCAAAACTGCTTTCATTTTCCCCAAAATTGGGGGTTTCCTCCAATCTGAGTTTATTTTCCCAAAATCAGGTTTTCCTCCCAAAATGGGTTCATTTCTCTGCCATAATTGGGTTTGTCCACCCAAAACTGGCTTCGTTTCCCCCAAAATCAGTTTTTTCTTCCTCAGACTGCGTTCACTTTGCCCAAAATCGGGTTTTGTCCCTTAAACTGCGTTTATTTTTTTCCCTAAAATTGGGTTCCCCCCCCCAAAAACTGGGTTCATTTTCCTCAAAATCGAGTTTTCCCCCAAAAACTGTCTTAATTTCCTACAAAATTTTGGAAAATGAACCCACTTTGGGAGAAAAACATGATTGTGGGGAAAATGAATCCAGTTTGCGAGGAAAAAATTGGATAATGGTGAAAATGAACCCAGTTTGGGGGGAGAAACCCGATTTTAGCGGAATTGAACACATTTTGGTGGGTAAAACCACGATTTTAGGAGAAATGAACCCAGTTTGGGGGGAAAAAAAAAACCCCGATTATGGAAAATAAATGAATCGTTTTGGGGGAAAACTCCGATTTTGGGGAAATGAACCAAGTTTGGAGGGAAAATTCTTATTTTGGGGAGAATGAAAGCAGTTTGGGGGAAAAAACTTGATTTGATGGAAAATTAACACATTTTAGGGTTAAAAGCGGATTTTGGGGAAAATGAACCCAGTTTGGGGGGGGGGGAATCCTCGATTTTGGGGAAAATGAACCCAGTTTGGGCAGGAAAAACATGAGTTTTGGGGAAATGAACACATTTTGGGGGAAAACCTGATTTTCTGGAAAATGAACCCAGTTCGAGTGAAAAAAAAGATTATGGAAAAAAAAAAAGGAACTCATTTTGGTTGGAGAAACCCGATTTTGAGAAAGATGAACCCAGTCCAAACAGCTTTCATTTTCCCAAAAAAATCAGGTTTCTCCCCGAAAAATGGATTCATTTTCCCTCAAATCGGGTTTTTTCACCGAAATTGGGTTCATTTTCATCAAAATCGGGTTTCTCCAACCAAATTGAGGGGGTTTTTTTCCATAATCGAGTTTTCCTATCGGAAATGGGTTCATTTTCGCCAAAAATCAAATATTTCCTCCCCAAACTGAGGTTTTTTTGTCAAAATCGGATTTTGTCACCGAAACTGGGTTCTTTTTCCCTAAAATCGGGTTTCTGCCCCCAAACTAGCTTCATTTCCCCTAAAATTGGAGTTCTTCCACCAAGACTGGTTTCATTTTCCTCTAAATTGGGGGTTTTCGCCCCCAAAATGGATTCATTTTTTACATTTACCATTTTTTCCCAGCAAACTGGAATCATTTTCCCCAAAATAGGGGGTTTTCCACTAAACTGGTTTGGTTTTCCCCCAAAATCGGGGTTTTTCCCCTAAACTGGGTTCATTTACCCTCAAATCGGGGTTTTTCCCCACAAACTGGGTTCATTTTTGGGTTTCCGCCCAAAAACTGTGTTCACTTTCCCATAATAGTGTTTCCCCACAAACCGATTTCACTTTCCCAATATCATTTATGTCTGTTCCTCAGAGAGGCAAAAAGCAGGCTGCCGGGATGTCTTTTAAACCGCAGGCAGAGACAGTTTTTTGAGAGTTTCAGTTTACAGAGCTAGCCGGTAAGTGTCTCCGGGCCGAAGCAATGTTTGCAGACGGAGCTTGTTATGAAAGCCGGGGAAACACTGTGAAGGCTGCTCAAGAAAGCAAGAGCAGCTCCTCTGTGTATTTGAAAGCCCCCGAGAGAGGAATATCCTAACGGTAAAATGCTTGCTCTTCTAACAGCTATTCATTGTAGAACATTCCTGGATTCTTTAAAGACAGGAGGTTATTTTCTGCTCTCCCTTGGACAAAACACAAACCCGTGCAGTTCAGAGAATGTGCTGTGGATTCCCTGCCTGCCGTGGTAGCACGTGTCAGCACTAAGAGTTTGCAGAGGCTGATGAGAATGCACAGGAAAACAGGGAGTCCTCGTCCTTGAAGCACGAGCAGATCATCTGATAATTTGCCCTTTAATTACATTGTTAGAAGATGCAATGTCATGCTAACACATTTCCCAAGTGGCAAGATTATGGGGAAGAAAAAGTTTAGACTCATGAGGATGCGCTGTGATGAGCTGCTAGTAATCGGAACTGAGTGTTCCTCAAGGAGGCAAGAAGCTGACTGCCGGGGAGTCTGTGGAACCGCGGCCAGAGACAGCTTTTTGAGACTTCAGTTTACAGAGCTAGCCGGTAAGAGAAGGCGCTGTCTCCGGACCAAAGCCGGAGCTTGGTGTGAAAGCCGGGGAAACACTGTGAAGGCTGCTCAAGGAACCAAGAGCAGCTCCTCTGTTTGCCTGTGTTTGAAAGCCCTCAAGAAAAGAATACCCTGACGGTAAAATGCTTGCTCTTCTAGCAGCTATTCATTGTAGAACATTCCTGGATTCTTTAAAATCAAGGGGTTATTTTCTGCTCTCCCTCGGAGAAAACACAAACTTGTGCAGTTCCGAGAATGTGCTGTGGATTCCGTGCCTGCCGTGGCAGCACGTTTCAGCACTAAGAGTTTGAAGAGGTTGATGAGAATGCACAGGAAAACAGGGAATCCTCGTCCTTGAAGCACGAGCAGATCATCTGATAATTTGCCCTTTAAATACATTGTTAGAAGATGCAATGTCATGCTAACACATTTCCCAAATAGCAAGACTATCAGGGATTTTGGACTCATGTGGATGCGCTGTGATGTGATGCTAGAAATCGGAACTGAGTGTTCCTCAAGGAGGCAAGAAGCAGATTGCCGGGATGTCTGTGGAACCGCGGCCACAGACAGCTTTTTGAGACTCTTCAGTTTACAGAGCTAGCCGTTAAGAGGAGTCGCAGTCTCCGGACCAAAGTAGTGTTAGCAGCCGGAGCTTGGTGTGAAAGCCGGGGAAACACAATGAAGGCTGCTCAAGGAACCAAGAGCAGCTCCTCTCTTTGCCTGTTTTCGTTAGCCTTCGAGACGGAGTTACCCTGCAGGGTATATGCTTTTTCTTGTAGCAGCTATTCATTGTAGAACAAGTCCGGGATGCTTTACAATCAAGTCGTTAGCCGGGGGGAAGCCCGATTTTGGGGAAAAAGAACCCAATTTCGGGAAGAACACTGATTTTGTGTAAAAAGAACACAGGTTGGGGGAAAAATTCCGCTTGTTGGGAAAATGAATTTAGTTTAGGTGTATAAACCCGATTTTGGGGAAAATGAACCCAGTTTGGGGGGGAAACACAGATTAAGGGGAAAATGTTCCCAGTTTAAAGGCCAAAACCCGATTTTGGGTAAAATGAACCCAATTTGGGGGAGAAACCTGATTTTTGGGAAAATTAAAGCTGGATGAACTGGGTTCATCTTTCTCAAAATCAGCTTTCTCCAACCAAAATGAGTTCATACTTTTTTTTCCATAATCGAGTTTTCTCACCCGAACTGGGTTCATTTTCCCCAAAATTGGGGGTCTCCCCCCAAAACTGGGTTCATTTTCCGCTAATTTGGTGTCATCCCCAAAATGGGTTCATTTTTTCCATTACCCATTTTTTAACCCGCAAACTGGAATCATTTTTCCCAAAACAGGGTTTTCCCCCTAAACGGGTTTGCTTTGCCCCCAAATCAGTTCTTTCCCCCAAACTGGGTTCCTATCCCCTCAAATTGCGTTTTTCCCCCAAAACTGGGTTCATTTTCCCCAAAATCGAGTTTTCCCCCCGAAACTGGGTTAATTTTCCTCAAAATCTTTTTTTTCCCCAAAATTGGCTTTATACCCTGAAACTGGGTTAAGTTTCACTCAAATCGCGATTTTTACCCCCAAACTGCTTTCATTTTCCCAAAATCGGGTTTTTCCCACAAAATGAGTTCTTTTTTTTCCATAAGCGTTTTTTTTCACTCGAACTTGGTACACTTTCCAGAAAATCAGGTTTTCCCCTAAAATGTGTTCATTTCCCCAAAACTCATGTTTTTCCTGCCCAAACTGGGTTCATTTTCCCCAAAATCGAGGTTTCCCCCCCCCAAACTATGTTCATTTTCCCCAAAATCGAGGATTCCCCCCCCAACTGGGTTCATTTTCCCCAAAATCCGCTTTTAACCCTAAAATGTGTTAATTTTCCATCAAATCAAGTTTTTCCCCCCAAACTGCTTTCATTCTCCCCAAAATAAGAATTTTCCCTCCAAACTTGGTTCATTTCCCCAAAATCGGGGTTTTCCCCCAAAAGGATTCATTTATTTTCCATAATCGGGTTTTTTTTCCCCAAAACTGGGTTCATTTCTCCTAAAATCGTGTTTTTTTCCCCCGAAAATGCGTTCAATTCCGCTAATATCGGGTTTCTCCCCCGAAACTGGGTTCATTTTTCCCCATTATCCAATTTTTTCCTCGCAAACTGGATTCATTTTCCCCAAAATCGGGTTTTTCTCCCAAACTGGGTTCATTTTCCCAAAATTTTGAGGAAAATGAACACAGTTTGGGGGGGGGGGGGAATCCAATTTTAGGGAAAAAATAAACGCAGTTTATTTATAAAATCATTATTTTATTTATAATATATATTATTATATTTATAATATATATTATTATATTATTATTATATATAATATATATATATTATTTATAATATATATAAAATCATTATAAAACACGATTTTAGGAGGAATGAACCCAGTTTTGTGGGAAAAAAAAACCCGATTATCGAAAATAAATGAATCGTTTTGGGGGAAAACTCCGATTTTGGGGAAATGAACCAAGTTTGGAGGGAAAATTCTTATTTTGGGGAGAAGGAAAGCAGTTTGGGGGAAAAAAAACTTGATTTGATGGAAAATTAACACATTTTAGGGTTAAAAGCGGATTTTGGGGAAAATGAACCCAGTTTGAGGGGGGGGAACCCAATTTCAGGGAAAAAATAAACGCAGTTTAAGGGACAAAACCCGATTTTGGGCAAAGTGAACCCAGTTTGGGGGGGGGGGGGGGGGAGGGGGAGATTTTTGGGAAAAGCAACCCAGTTCAGAGTGAAAAAAACTTTTTGGGGGAAAAATCATTCCAGTTTGTGGGGAAAAAAAATTAGTAATGGGGAAAATGAACCCATTTTGGGGGAAAACACCGAATTTAGAGGAAAATGAACCCAGTTTTTTTGGAAAACTCTAATTTAGGAGAAAATGAAGCCAGTTTGGGGGGAAAAAACAATTTTTGGGAAAATGAACGCAGGTTGGGGGATAAAAACAGATTTTAGGGAACATGAACCCAGTTTCGTGGAGAAACTCGATTTTGGCGATAATGAACCCAGTTTGGGGAGGAAAAATCTGATTTTTGGGGAAATGAAACCATTTTGGTGGAAAAACCTGATTTTCGGGAAAATGAACCCAGTTCGGGTGGAAAAACCCGATTATGGGAAATAATGGACTCATTTTGGGGGAAAAACCCGATTTTGCAGAAAATGAACACAGTTTGGGGGAAAAAAAAAACCAATTTGAGAGAAAATGGACCCAGTTTGGTGTGCAAAAAACCGTTTTAGGGGGAAATTAATCCAGTTTGTGAGGAATAAAATGGATAACTTGGAAAATGAACCAGTTTGGGAGAAAACGCCAAATTTAGAGGAAAATGAACCCAGTTTTGGGGGGGAAACCCAATTTTAGGGGAAAAATAAACGCAGTTTAAGGGAAAAAAACCCGATTTTGGGCAAAGTGAACCCAGTCTGTGGAAGAAAAAACTGATTTTGGGGGAAATGAAGCCAGTTTGGGTGGACAAACCCAATTATGGCAGAGAAATGAACCCATTTTGGGAGGAAAACCTGATTTTGGGAAAATAAACTCAGATTGGAGGAAACCCCCAATTTTGGGGAAAATGAAAGCAGTTTTGGGTGAAAAAAGTCACGATTTTAGAAAAAATAACCCATTTTCAGGGTATAAATTCGATTTGGGGGAAAATGAACCCAGTTTCGGGGCAAAAAAAACTATTTTGGGGGAAATAAAATCAGTTTTCGAGGAGGAAACCCGATTTTGGGGAAAATGAACCCAGTTTGCAGGGAAAAACACAATTTGACAGGTTATTCCCCGCAAAATGGTTCATTTTCCCCAAAATCGGGTTTTTACCCCAAAACATGATTGATTTTCCCCAAAATCGAGTTTTCCCCCGCAAACTGGGTTAATTTTCCTCAAAATCGGGTTTTTGCACCCCAAACTGAGTCCATTTCCCCCAAAATCATCTTTATCCCCGTAAACTGGGTTAATTTTCTATCAAATCGTATTTTTCCCCCCAAACTGCATTCATTTTCCCCAAAATCGTGTTTTCCCCCACAAACTGGGTTCATTTGATACAAAATCCTTCCCCCCCCCCCCCCCAAAACTGAGGGTTTTTTTTTGCCCGAAATCGGGTTTTTCACCCAAAAAACTGGGTTCATTTTCCCCAAAATTAGTTAATTCCCCCTAAACTTGGTTCAGTTTCCCTCAAATCGGGTTTCCTCCCCGCAAACTGGCTTCATCTTCTCTCAAATCGGATTATTTCCCCAAAACTGGGTTCATTTGCGTCCAAATCGGGATTTTCCCTCAAAAACTGTCTTCATTTCCTACAAAATTTTGGGAAAATGAACCCAGTTTGGGAGAAAAACCCGATTTTGAGGAAAATGAATCCAGTTTGTGGGGAAAAAATAGGATAATGGGGAAAATGAACCAAGTTTGGGGGGAGAAACCCGATTTTAGCGGAATTCAACACATTTTTGGTGGGAAAAACCACGATTTTAGGGGAAATGAACCCAGTTGGGGGAAAAAAACTAGTTTTGAGGAAAATGAACCCTGTTTGGGTGGAAAAAAAACCCGATTTTGGGGAAAATGAATCCAATATAGGGGGAAAACCCCAATTTTGGGGAATATGAACCAGTTTGAAGGGAAACCCCGAAAATGTGTTACGTTTTCCTACAATCGCGACTTTTTTCACCCAAAACTGCTTTCATTTTCCCCAAAATTGGGGGTTTCCTCCAATCTGAGTTTATTTTCCCAAAATCAGGTTTTCCTCCCAAAATGGGTTCATTTCTTTGCCATAATTGGGTTTGTCCACCCAAACTGGCTTCATTTCCCCCAAAATCAGTTTTTTCTTCCTCAGACTGCGTTCACTTTGCCCAAAATCGGGTTTTGTCCCTTAAACTGCGTTTATTTTTTCCCTAAAATTGGATTCCCCCCCCCCCAAACTGTGTACATTTTCCTCAAAATTTTGGGAAAATGAACCCAGTTTGGGAGAAAAACCCGATTTTGGGGAAAATGAATCCAGTTTGCGAGGAAAAAATTGGATAATGGGGAAAAATGAACCCAGTTTCGGGGGAGAAAACCCGATATTAGCGGAATTGAACGCATTTTCGGGGGAAAAAACACGATTTTAGGAGAAATGAACCCAGTTTTGGGGAAAAAAAACCCCGATTATGGAAAATAAATGAATCGTTTTGGGGGAAAAACCCTATTTTGGGGAAATGAACCAAGTTTGGAGGGAAAATTCTTATTTTGGGGAGAATGAAAGCAGTTTGGGGGAAAAACTTGATTTGATGGAAAATTAACACATTTTAGGGTTAAAAGCGGATTTGGGGAAAATGAACCCAGTTAAGGGGGGAATCCTCGATTTTGGGGAAAATGAACATAGTTTGGGGGGGGAAAACCTCGATTTTGGGGAAAATGAACCCAGTTTGGGCAGGAAAAACATGAGTTTTGGGGAAATGAACACATTTTAGGGGAAAACCTGATTTTCTGGAAAGTGTACCAAGTTCGAGTGAAAAAAAACGCTTATGGAAAAAAAGAACTCATTTTGTGGAAAAAACACGATTTTGGGAAAATGAAAGCATTTTGGGGGTAAAATCGCGATTTGAGTGAAACTTAACCCAGTTTCAGGGTATAAAGCCAATTTTGGGGAAAAAAAGATTTTGAGGAAAATTAACCCAGTTTCGGGGGAAAACTCGATTTTGGGGAAAATGAACCCAGTTTTGGGGGAAAAACGCTATCTGAGGAGGGGATAGGAACCCAGTTTGGGGGAAAGAACTGATTTGGGGGCAAAGCAAACCCGTTTAGGGGGAAAACCCTATTTTGGAAAAATGATGCTAATTTGCGGGTTAAAAAAATGGGTAATGGAAAAAATGAATCCATTTTGGGGATGACACCAAATTAGCGGAAAATGAACCCAGTTTTGGGGGGAGAACCCCAATTTTGGGGAAAATGAACCCAGTTCGGGTGAGAAAACTCGATTATGGAAAAAAAAGTATGAACTCATTTTGGTTGGAGAAAGCTGATTTTGAGAAAGATTAACCCAGTTCATCCAGCTTTAATTTTCCCAAAAATCAGGTTTCTCCCCCCAAATTGGGTTCATTTTGCCCAAAATCGGGTTTTGGCCTTTAAACTGGGAACATTTTCCCCTTAATCTGTGTTTCCCCCCCAAACTGGGTTCATTTTCCCCAAAATCGGGTTTATACACCTAAACTAAGTTCATTTTCCCAACAAGTGGAATTTTTCCCCAAACTTGTGTTCTTTTTACACAAAATCAGGGTTCTTCCCGAAATTGGGTTCTTTTTCCCCAAAATCGGGCTTCCCCCGGCTAACGACTTGATTGTAAAGCATCCGGACTTGTTCTACAATGAATAGCTGCTACAAGAAAAAGCATATACCCTGCAGGGTAACTCCGTCTCGAAGGCTAACGAAAACAGGCAAAGAGAGGAGCTGCTCTTGGTTCCTTGAGCAGCCTTCATTGTGTTTCCCCGGCTTTCACACCAAGCTCCGGCTGCTAACACTACTTTGGTCCGGAGACTGCGACTCCTCTTAACGGCTAGCTCTGTAAACTGAAGAGTCTCAAAAAGCTGTCTGTGGCCGCGGTTCCACAGACATCCCGGCAATCTGCTTCTTGCCTCCTTGAGGAACACTCAGTTCCGATTTCTAGCATCACATCACAGCGCATCCACATGAGTCCAAAATCCCTGATAGTCTTGCTATTTGGGAAATGTGTTAGCATGACATTGCATCTTCTAACAATGTATTTAAAGGGCAAATTATCAGATGATCTGCTCGTGCTTCAAGGACGAGGATTCCCTGTTTTCCTGTGCATTCTCATCAACCTCTTCAAACTCTTAGTGCTGAAACGTGCTACCACGGCAGGCACGGAATCCACAGCACATTCTCAGAACTGCACAAGTTTGTGTTTTCTCCGAGGGAGAGCAGAAAATAACCCCTTGATTTTAAAGAATCCAGGAATGTTCTACAATGAATAGCTGCTAGAAGAGCAAGCATTTTACCGTCAGGGTATTCCTTTCTTGAGGGCTTTCAAACACAGGCAAACAGAGGAGCTGCTCTTGGTTCCTTGAGCAGCCTTCACAGTGTTTCCCCGGCTTTCACAACAAGCTCCGGCTTTGGTCCGGAGACAGCGCCTTCTCTTACCGGCTAGCTCTGTAAACTGAAGTCTCAAAAAGCTGTCTCTGGCCGCGGTTCCACAGACTCCCCGGCAGTCAGCTTCTTGCCTCCTTGAGGAACACTCAGTTCCGATTACTAGCAGCTCATCACAGCGCATCCTCATGAGTCTAAACTTTTTCTTCCCCATAATCTTGCCACTTGGGAAATGTGTTAGCATGACATTGCATCTTCTAACAATGTAATTAAAGGGCAAATTATCAGATGATCTGCTCGTGCTTCAAGGACGAGGACTCCCTGTTTTCCTGTGCATTCTCATCAGCCTCTGCAAACTCTTAGTGCTGACACGTGCTACCACGGCAGGCACGGAATCCACAGCACATTCTCTGAACTGCACGGGTTTGTGTTTTGTCCAAGGGAGAGCAGAAAATAACCTCCTGTCTTTAAAGAATCCAGGAATGTTCTACAATGAATAGCTGTTAGAAGAGCAAGCATTTTACCGTTAGGATATTCCTCTCTCGGGGGCTTTCAAATACAGACAGAGGAGCTGTTCTTACTTTCTTGAGCAGCCTTCACAGTGTTTCCCCGGCTTTCATAACAAGCTCCGTCTGCAAACATTGCTTCGGCCCGGAGACACTTACCGGCTAGCTCTGTAAACTGAATCTCTCAAAAAACTGTCTCTGCCTGCGGTTTAAAAGACATCCCGGCAGCCTGCTTTTTGCCTCTCTGAGGAACAGACATAAATGATATTGGGAAAGTGAAATCGGTTTGTGGGGAAACACTATTATGGGGAAAGTGAACACAGTTTTTGGGCGGAAACCCAAAAATGAACCCAGTTTGTGGGGAAAAACCCCGATTTGAGGGCAAATGAACCCAGTTTAGGGGAAAAACCCCGATTTTGGGGGAAAAACAAACCAGTTTAGTGGAAAACCCCCTATTTTGGGGAAAATGATTCCAGTTTGCTGGGAAAAAATGGTAAATGTAAAAAATGAATCCATTTTGGGGCGAAAACCCCCAATTTAGAGGAAAATGAAACCAGTCTTGGTGGAAGAACTCCAATTTTAGGGGAAATGAAGCTAGTTTGGGGGCAGAAACCCGATTTTAGGGAAAAAGAACCCAGTTTCGGTGACAAAATCCGATTTTGACAAAAAAAAACCTCAGTTTGGGGAGGAAATATTTGATTTTTGGCGAAAATGAACCCATCTCCGATAGGAAAACTCGATTATGGAAAAAAACCCCCTCAATTTGGTTGGAGAAACCCGATTTTGATGAAAATGAACCCAATTTCGGTGAAAAAACCCGATTTGAGGGAAAATGAATCCATTTTTCGGGGAGAAACCTGATTTTTTTGGAAAATGAAAGCTGTTTGGACTGGGTTCATCTTTCTCAAAAACGGGTTTCTCCAACCAAAATGAGTTCATTTTTTTTTCCATAATCGTTTTTTTTTCACTCGAACTGGGTTCATTTTCCAGAAAATCAGGTTTTCCCCCAAAATGTGTTCATTTCCCCAAAACTCATGTTTTTCCTGCCCAAACTGGGTTCATTTTTCCTCAAAATCGAGATTCCCCCCCCCAACTGGGTTCATTTTCCCCAAAATCCGCTTTTAACCCTAAAATGTGTTAATTTTCCATCAAATCAAGTTTTTTCCCCCAAACTGCTTTCATTCTCCCCAAAATAAGAATTTTCCCTCCAAACTTGGTTCATTTCCCCAAAATCGGAGTTTTCCCCCAAAACGATTCATTTATTTCCCATAATCGGGTTTTTTTTTCCCCCCAAACTGGGTTCATTTCTCCTAAAATGGTGTTTTTACCCACCAAAATGTGTTCAATTCCGGGTTTCTCCCCCCAAACTTGGTTCATTTTCACCATTATCCAATTTTTTTCCCCACAAACTGACGGGTTATTCCCCCCAAACTGGTTCATTTTCCCCAAAACCGGGCTTTTACCCAAAAACATGACTGATTTTCTCCAAAATCGAGTTTTTCCACCCAAACTGGGTTCTTTTTCCCCAAAATTGGGGTTTTGCACCCCAAACTGAGTCCATTTCCCCAAAATCATCTTTATCCCCGTAAACTGCGTTAATTTTCTATCAAATCGGGTTTTTTTCCCCCCAAACTGCATTCATTTTCCCCCAAATCGTTTTTTCCCCCACAAACTGGTTCATTTGATACAAAATCCTTTCCCCCCCCAAAACTGAGGGTTTTTTTCTCAAAATCGGGTTTTTCACCCAAAAAAACTGGGTTCATTTTCCCCAAAATTAGTTAATTCCCCCTAAACTTGGTTCAGTTTCCCTCAATCAGGTTTCCACCCCCAAACTGGCTTCATCTTCTCTCAAATCGGATTTTTTTTCCCCAAAACTGGGTTCAATTGCCTCAAAATCAGGATTTCCCCCAAAAACTGTCTTCATTTCCTACAAAATTTTGGGAAAATGAACCCAGTTTGGGAGTAAAACCCGATTTTGAGGAAAATGAATCCAGTTTGTGGGGAAAAAATTGGATAATGGGGGAGAACCAAGTTTGGGGGGAGAAACCCGATTTTAGCGGAATTCAACACATTTTTGGTGGAAAAACCACGATTTTAGGGGAAATGAACCCAGTTGGGGGAAAAAAACTAGTTTTGAGGAAAATGAACCCTGTTTGGGTGGAAAAAAACCCGATTTTGGGGAAAATGAATCCAATATAGGGGGAAAACCCCAATTTTGGGGAATATGAACCAGTTTGAAGGGACTACCCCAAAAATGTGTTACGTTTTCCTATAATCGCGACTTTTTTCACCCAAAACTGCTTTCATTTTCCCCAAAATTGGGGGTTTCCTCCAATCTGAGTTTATGTTCCCAAAATCAGGTTTTCCTCCCAAAATGGGTTCATTTCTCTGCCATAATTGGGTTTGTCCACCCAAACTGGCTTCGTTTCCCCCAAAATCAGTTTTTTCTTCCTCAGACTGCGTTCACTTTGCCCAAAATCGGGTTTTGTCCCTTAAACTGCGCTTATTTTTTCCCTAAAATTGGGTTTCCCCCCCCAAAAAACTGGGTTCATTTTCCTCAAAATCGAGTTTTCCCCCAAAAACTGTCTTAATTTCCTACAAAATTTTGGGAAAATGAACCCAGTTTGGGAGAAAAACCCGATTTTGGGGAAAATGAATCCAGTTTGCGAGGAAAAAATTGGATAATGGGGAAAATGAACCCAGTTTGGGGGGAGAAACCCGATATTAGCGAATTGAACGCATTTTGGGGGGAAAAAACACGATTTTAGGAGAAATGAACCCAGTTTTGGGGGAAAAAAAAACCCGATTATGGAAAATAAATGAATCGTTTTTGGGGAAAACTCCGATTTTGGGGAAATGAACCAAGTTTGGAGGGAAAATTCTTATTTTGGGGAGAATGAAAGCAGTTTGGGGAAAAAAACTTGATTTGATGGAAAATTAACACATTTTAGGGTTAAAAGCGGATTTTAGGGAAAATGAACCCAGTTTGGGGGGGGAGAACCAATTTCAGGGAAAAAATAAACGCAGTTTAAGGGACAAAATCCGATTTTGGGCAAAGTGAACCCAGTTTGGGGGGGGGGGGGGGGGGAGATTTTGGGGAAAAGCAACCCAGTTCAGAGTGAAAAAAACTTTTTGGGGGAAAAATCATTCCAGTTTGTGGGGAAAAAAATTAGTAATGGGGAAAATGAACCCATTTTGGGGGAAAACACCGAATTTAGAGAAAAATGAACCCAGTTTTTTTGGAAAACTCTAATTTAGGAGAAAATGAAGCCAGTTTGGGGGGAAAAAAACAATTTTTGGGAAAATGAACGCAGGTTGGGGGAAAAAAAAACAGATTTTAGGGAACATGAACCCAGTTTCGTGGAGAAACTCGATTTTGGCGATAATGAACCCAGTTTGGGGAGGAAAAATCTGATTTTTGGGGAAATGAAACCATTTTGGTGGAAAAACCTGATTTTCGGGAAAATGAACCCAGTTCGGGTGGAAAAACCCGATTATGGGAAATAATGGACTCATTTTGGGGGAAAAACCCGATTTTGCAGAAAATGAACACAGTTTGGGGGAAAAAAAAACCAATTTGAGAGAAAATGGACCCAGTTTGGTGTGCAAAAAACCGTTTTAGGGGGAAATTAATCCAGTTTGTGAGGAATAAAATGGATAACTTGGAAAATGAACCAGTTTGGGAGAAAACGCCAAATTTAGAGGAAAATGAACCCAGTTTTGGGGGGAAACCCAATTTTAGGGGAAAAATAACGCAGTTTAAGGGAAAAAACCCGATTTTGGCAAAGTGAACCCAGTCTGTGGAAGAAAAAACTGATTTGGGGGGAAATGAAGCCAGTTTGGGTGGACAAACCCAATTATGGCAAAGAAATGAACCCATTTTGGGAGGAAAACCTGATTTTGGGAAAATAAACTCAGATTGGAGGAAACCCCCAATTTTGGGGAAAATGAAAGCAGTTTTGGGTGAAAAAAAGTCGCGATTGTAGGAAAACGTAACACATTTTCGGGGTATTCCCTTCAAACTGGTTCATATTCCCCAAAATTGGGGTTTTCCCCCTATATTGGATTCATTTTCCCCAAAATCGGGTTTTTTTTCCACCCAAACAGGGTTCATTTTCCTCAAAACTAGTTTTTTTTCCTCAACTGGGTTCATTTCCCCTAAAATCGTGGTTTTTCCCACCAAAAATGTGTTGAATTCCGCTAAAATCGGGTTTCTCCTCCCAAACTTGGTTCATTTTCCCCATTATCCAATTTTTTCCCCACAAACTGGATTCATTTTCCTCAAAATCGGGTTTTTCTCCAAACTGGGTTCATTTTCCCAAATTTTGTAGGAAATGAAGACAGTTTTGGGGGGAAAATCCCGATTTGGAGGCAAATGAACCCAGTTTGGTGGAAAAAACCCATGATTTTAGGAAAAACGTACCCATTTTTGGGGGAAAACAATCCGATTTAGGGGGAAATGAACCCTGATTGGGAAAAAAACCCCGATTTTGGGGGAAAGTGAACCCCTTTTGCGTGTAAAAAACCCGATTTTGTGGAAAATTAACCCAGTTTGGGGGGGGGGAAACCCGATTTTGGGGAAAAGCAACCCAGTTCAGAGGGAAAAAAACCTTTTTGGGTGAACATCATTCCAGTTTGTGAGGAAAAAAAATGAGTAATGGGGAAAATGAACCCATTTTGGGGGAAAACCCCGAATTTAGAGGAAAATGAACCCTGTTTCTTTTTGGAAATTTCTATTTTAGGGGAAATGAAGCCATATTGGGGGGAAAAAAATGTTGGGGAAAATGAACGGAGGTTGGGGAAAAAAACAGATTTTAGGGAACATGAACCCAGTTTCGTGGAGAAACTCGATTTTGGCGATAATGAACCCAGTTTGGGGAGGAAAAATCTGATTTTTGGGGAAATGAAACCATTTTGGTGGAAAAACCTGATTTTCGGGAAAATGAACCCAGTTCGGGTGGAAAAACCCGATTATGGGAAATAATGGACTCATTTTAGGGGAAAAATCCGATTTTGGAGAAGATGAAAACATTTTGGGGGAAAAAAAAACCCAATTTGAGAGAAAATGGACCCAGTTTGGTGTGGAAAAAACTGATTTTGGGGGAAATGAAGCCAGTTTGGGTGGAAAAACCCAATTATGGCAGAGAAATGAACCCATTTTGGGAGGAAAACCTGATTTTGGGAAAATAAACTCAGTTTGGGGGAAAACCCAATTTTGGGGAAAATGAAAGCAGTTTTGGGTGAAAAAAGTCACGATTTTAGGAAAACATAACCCATTTTCAGGGTATAAATTCGATTAGGGTGAAAATGAACCCAGTTTCGGGGCAAAAAAAACTATTTTGGGGGAAATAAAATCAGTTTTCGAGGAGGAAACCCGATTTTGGGGAAAATGAACCCAGTTTGCAGGGAAAAACACAATTTGACAGGTTATTCCCCGCAAACTGGTTCATTTTCCCCAAAATCGGGTTTTTACCCCAAAACATGATTGATTTTCCCCAAAATCGAGTTTTTCCCCGCAAACTGGGTTAATTTTCCTCAAAATCGGGTTTTTGCACCCCAAACTGAGTCCATTTCCCCCAAAATCATCTTTATCCCCGTAAACTGGGTTAATTTTCTATCAAATCGTATTTTTCCCCCCAAACTGCATTCATTTTCCCCAAAATCGTGTTTTCCCCCACAAACTGGGTTCATTTGATACAAAATCCTTCCCCCCCCCCCCCCCAAAACTGAGGGTTTTTTTTGCCCGAAATCGGGTTTTTCACCCAAAAAACTGGGTTCATTTTCCCCAAAATTAGTTAATTCCCCCTAAACTTGGTTCAGTTTCCCTCAAATCAGGTTTTCCCCCCCCCAAACTGGCTTCATCTTCTCTCAAATCGGATTTTTTCCCCAAAACTGAGTTCAATTGCCTCAAAATCGGGATTTCCCCCCAAAAACTGTCTTCATTTCCTACAAAATTTTGGGAAAATGAACCCAGTTTGGGAGAAAAACCCGATTTTGAGGAAAATGAATCCAGTTTGTGGGGAAAAAATTGGATAATGGGGAAAATGAACCAAGTTTGGGAGGAGAAACCCGATTTTAGCGGAATTCAACACATTTTTGGTGGGAAAAACCACGATTTTAGGGGAAATGAACCCAGTTGGGGGAAAAAAACTAGTTTTGAGGAAAATGAACCCTGTTTGGGTGGAAAAAAACCCGTATTTGGGGAAAATGAATCCAATATAGGGGGAAAACCCCAATTTTGGGGAATATGAACCAGTTTGAAGGGACTACCCCAAAAATGTGTTACGTTATCCTAAAATCGCAAATTTTTTCACCCAAAACTGCTTTCATTTTCCCCAAAATTGGGGGTTTCCCCAAAACTGAGTTTATGTTCCCAAAATCAGGTTTTCCTCCCAAAATGGGTTCATTTCTCTGCCATAATTGGGTTTGTCCACCCAAACTGGCTTCGTTTCCCCCAAAATCAGTTTTTTCTTCCTCAGACTGCGTTCACTTTGCCCAAAATCGGGTTTTGTCCTTTAAACTGCGTTTATTTTTTTCCCTAAAATTGGGTTTCCCTCCCCCCAAACTGGGTTCATTTTCCTGAAAATCGAGTTTTCCCCCAAAAACTGTCTTAATTTCCTACAAAATTTTGGGAAAATGAACCCAGTTTGGGAGAAAAACATGATTGTGGGGAAAATGAATCCAGTTTGCGAGGAAAAAATTGGATAATGGGGAAAATGAACCCAGTTTGGGGGGAGAAACCCAATATTAGCGGAATTGAACGCATTTGGGGGGGAAAAAAACACGATTTTAGGAGAAATGAACCCAGTTTTGGGGGAAAAAAACCCCCGATTATGGAAAATAAATGAATCGTTTTGGGGGGAAAACTCCGATTTTCGGGAAATGAACCAAGTTTGGGGGGAAAATTCTTATTTTGGGGAGAATGAAAGCAGTTTGGGGGAAAAAAACTTGATTTGATGGAAAATTAACACATTTTAGGGTTAAAAGCGGATTTTGGGGAAAATGAACCCAGTTGGGGGGGGAATCCTCGATTTTGGGGAAAATGAACATAGTTTGGGGGGGAATCCTCAATTTTGGGGAAAATGAACCCAGTTTGGGCAGGAAAAACATGAGTTTTGGGGAAATGAACACATTTTAGGGGAAAACCTGATTATCTGGAAAGTGAACCCATTTCGAGTGAAAAAAAAACGCTTATGGAAAAAAAAGAACTCTTTTTGAAAAAACCCGATTTTGGGAAAATGAAAGCAGTTTGGGGGTAAAAATCGCGATTTGAGTGAAACTTAACCCAGTTTCAGGGTATAAAGCCAATTTTGGGGAAAAAAAAGATTTTGAGGAAAATTAACCCAGTTTTGGGGGGAAAACTCGATTTTGGGGAAAATGAACTTAGTTTTGGGGGGAAAACGCAATTTGAGGGGATAGGAACCCAGTTTGGGGGAAAGAACTGATCTGGGGGCAAAGCAAACCCGTTTAGGGGGAAAACCCTGTTTTGGGAAAAATGATTCCAGTTTGCGGGTTAAAAAATGGGTAATGGAAAAAATGAACCCATTTTGGGGATGACACCAAATTAGCGGAAAATGAACCCAGTTTTGGGGGGAGAACCCCAATTTTGGGGAAAATGAACCCAGTTCGGGTGGGAAAACTCGATTATGGAAAAAAAAGTATGAACTCATTTTGGTTGGAGAAAGCTGATTTTGAGAAAGATGAACCCAGTTCATCCAGCTTTAATTTTCCCAAAAATCAGGTTTCTCCCCCCAAATTGGGTTCATTTTGCCCAAAATCGGGTTTTGGCCTTTAAACTGGGAACATTTTCCCCTTAATCTGTGTTTCCCCCCCAAACTGGGTTCATTTTCCCCAAAATCGGGTTTATACACCTAAACTAAGTTCATTTTCCCAACAAGCGGAATTTTTCCCCCAACCTGTGTTCTTTTTACACAAAATCAGTGTTCTTCCCGAAATTGGGTTCTTTTTCCCCAAAATCGGGCTTCCCCCCGGCTAACGACTTGATTGTAAAGCATCCCGGACTTGCTCTACAATGAATAGCTGCTACAAGAAAAAACATATACCCTGCAGGCTAGTCCGTCTCGAAGGCTAACGAAAACAGGCAAAGAGAGGAGCTGCTCTTGGTTCCTTGAGCAGCCTTCATTGTGTTTCCCCGGCTTTCACACCAAGCTCCGGCTGCTAACACTACTTTGGTCCGGAGACTGCGACTCCTCTTAACGGCTAGCTCTGTAAACTGAAGAGTCTCAAAAAGCTGTCTGTGGCCGCGGTTCCACAGACATCCCGGCAATCTGCTTCTTTGCCTCCTTGAGGAACACTCAGTTCCGATTTCTAGCATCACATCACAGCGCATCCACATGAGTCCAAAATCCCTGATAGTCTTGCTATTTGGGAAATGTGTTAGCATGACATTGCATCTTCTAACAATGTATTTAAAGGGCAAATTATCAGATGATCTGCTCGTGCTTCAAGGACGAGGACTCCCTGTTTTCCTGTGCATTCTCATCAACCTCTTCAAACTCTTAGTGCTGAAACGTGCTACCACGGCAGGCACGGAATCCACAGCACATTCTCGGAACTGCACAAGTTTGTGTTTTCTCCGAGGGAGAGCAGAAAATAACCTCCTGTCTTTAAAGAATCCAGGAATGTTCTACAATGAATAGCTGTTAGAAGAGCAAGCATTATACCGTTAGGATATTCCTCTCTCGGGGGCTTTCAAATACAGACAGAGGAGCTGCTCTTGCTTTCTTGAGCAGCCTTCACAGTGTTTCCCCGGCTTTCACAACAAGCTCCGTCTGCAAACATTGCTTCGGCCCGGAGACACTTACCGGCTAGCTCTGTAAACTGAAACTCTCAAAAAACTGTCTCTGCCTGCGGTTTAAAAGACATCCCGGCAGCCTGCTTTTTGCCTCTCTGAGGAACAGACATAAATGATATTGGGAAAGTGAAATCGGTTTGTGGGGAAACACTATTATGGGGAAAGTGAACACAGTTTTTGGGCGGAAACCCAAAAATGAACCCAGTTTGTGGGGAAAAACCCCGATTTGAGGGTAAATGAACCCAGTTTAGGGGAAAAACCCCGATTTTGGGGGAAAAACAAACCAGTTTAGTGGAAAACCCCCTATTTTGGGGAAAATGATTCCAGTTTGCTGGGAAAAAATGGTAAATGTAAAAAATGAATCCATTTTGGGGGCGAAAACCCCCAATTTAGAGGAAAATGAAACCAGTCTTGGTGGAAGAACTCCAATTTTAGGGGAAATGAAGCTAGTTTGGGGGCAGAAACCCGATTTTAGGGAAAAAGAACCCAGTTTCGGTGACAAAATCCGATTTTGACAAAAAACCTCAGTTTGGGGAGGAAATATTTGATTTTTGGCGAAAATGAACCCATTTCCGATAGGAAAACTCGATTATGGAAAAAAACCCCTCAATTTGGTTGGAGAAACCCGATTTTGATGAAAATGAACCCAATTTCGGTGAAAAAACCCGATTTGAGGGAAAATGAATCCATTTTTCGGGGAGAAACCTGATTTTTTTTGGAAAATGAAAGCTGTTTGGACTGGGTTCATCTTTCTCAAAATCGGGTTTCTCCAACCAAAATGAGTTCATTTTTTTTTCCATAATCGTTTTTTTTCACTCGAACTGGGTTCATTTTCCAGAAAATCAGGTTTTCCCCCAAAATGTGTTCATTTCCCCAAAACTCATGTTTTTCCTGCCCAAACTGGGTTCATTTTCCCCAAAATCGAGGATTCCCCCCCCCTAAACTGGGTTCAATTTCCCCAAAATCCGCTTTTAACCCTAAAATGTGTTAATTTTCCATCAAATCAAGTTTTTTCCCCCAAACTGCTTTCATTCTCCCCAAAATAAGAATTTTCCCTCCAAACTTGGTTCATTTCCCCAAAATCGGAGTTTTCCCCCAAAACGTTTCATTTATTTTCCATAATCGGGGTTTTTTTTTCCCCCCAAACTGGGTCATTTCTCCTAAAATCGTGTTTTTACCCACCAAAATGTGTTCAATTCCGCTAAAATCGAGTTTCTCCCCCCAAACTTGGTTCATTTTCACCATTATCTAATTTTTTCCCCACAAACTGACGGGTTATTCCCCCCAAACTGGTTCATTTTCCCCAAAACCGGGTTTTTACCCAAAAACATGACTGATTTTCCCCCAAAATCGAGTTTTTCCACCCAAACTGGGTTCTTTTTCCCCAAAATTGGGGTTTTGCACCCCAAACTGAGTCCATTTCCCCCAAAATCATCTTTATCCCCGTAAACCGCGTTAATTTTCTATCAAATCGGTTTTTTTCCCCCCAAACTGCATTCATTTTCCCCCAAATCGTGTTTTCCCCCACAAACTGGGTTCATTTGATACAAAATCCTTTCCCCCCCCCAAAACTGAGGGTTTTTTCTCAAAATCGGGTTTTTCACCCAAAAAAACTGGGTTCATTTTCCCCAAAATTAGTTAATTCCCCCTAAACTTGGTTCAGTTTCCCTCAAATCAGGTTTCCCCCCCCCAAACTGGCTTCATCTTCTCTCAAATCGGATTTTTTCCCCAAAACTGGGTTCAAATGCCTCAAAATCGGGATTTCCCCCCAAAAATTGTCTTCATTTCCTACAAAATTTTGGGAAAATGAACCCAGTTTGGGAGTAAAACCCGATTTTGAGGAAAATGAATCCAGTTTGTGGGGAAAAAATTGGATAATGGGGGAGAACCAAGTTTGGGGGGAGAAACCCGATTTTAGCGGAATTCAACACATTTTTGGTGGGAAAAACCACGATTTTAGGGGAAATGAACCCAGTTGGGGGAAAAAAACTAGTTTTGAGGAAAATGAACCCTGTTTGGGTGGAAAAAAAACCCGATTTTGGGGAAAATGAATCCAATATAGGGGGAAAACCCCAATTTTGGGGAATATGAACCAGTTTGAAGGGACTACCCCGAAAATGTGTTACGTTTTCCTATAATCGCGACTTTTTTCACCCAAAACTGCTTTCATTTTCCCCAAAATTGGGGGTTTCCTCCGATCTGAGTTTATTTTCCCAAAATCAGGTTTTCCTCCCAAAATGGGTTCATTTCTCTGCCATAATTGGGTTTGTCCACCCAAACTGGCTTCGTTTCCCCCAAAATCAGTTTTTTCTTCCTCAGACTGCATTCACTTTGCCCAAAATCGGGTTTTGTCCCTTAAACTGTGTTTATTTTTTCCCTAAAATTGGGTTTCCCCCCCCCAAAAACTAGGTTCATTTTCCTCAAAATCGAGTTTTCCCCCAAAAACTGTCTTAATTTCCTACAAAATTTTGGGAAAATGAACCCAGTTTGGGAGAAAAACATGATTGTGGGGAAAATGAATCCAGGTGGCGAGGAAAAAATTGGATAATGGGGAAAATGAACCCAGTTTGGGGGGAGAAACCCGATATTAGCGGAATTGAACGCATTTTGGGGGGAAAAAAACACAATTTTAGGAGAAATGAACCCAGTTTTGGGGGGAAAAAACCCCCGATTATGGAAAATAAATGAATCGTTTTGGGGGAAAACTCCGATTTTGGGGAAATGAACCAAGTTTGGAGGGAAAATTCTTATTTTGGGGAGAATGAAAGCAGTTTGGGGGAAAAAACTTGATTTGATGGAAAATTAACACATTTTAGGGTTAAAAGTGGATTTTGGGGAAAATGAACCCAGTTTGGGGGGGGGGGAACCCAATTTCAGGGAAAAAATAAACGCAGTTTAAGGGACAAAATCCGATTTTGGGCAAAGTGAACCCAGTTTGGGGGGGGGGGAAGATTTTGGGGAAAAGCAACCCAGTTCAGAGTGAAAAAAACTTTTTGGGGGAAAAATCATTCCAGTTTGTGGGGAAAAAAAATTAGTAATGGGGAAAATGAACCCATTTTGGGGGAAAACCCCGAATTTAGAGGAAAATGAACCCAGTTTTTTTGGAAAACTCTAATTTAGGAGAAAATGAAGCCAGTTTGGGGGGAAAAAACAATTTTTGGGAAAATGAACGCAGGTTGGGGGAAAAAAACCAGATTTTAGGGAACATGAACCCAGTTTCGTGGAGAAACTCGATTTTGGCGATAATGAACCCAGTTTGGGGAGGAAAAATCTGATTTTTGGGAAAATGAACCCATTTTGGTGGAAAAACCTCATTTTCGGGAAAGTGAACCCAATTCGGGTGGAAAAACCCAATTAAGGGAAAAAATGGACTCATTTTGGGGGAAAAACCCGATTTTGCAGAAAATGAACACAGTTTGGGGGAAAAAAAACCAATTTGAGAGAAAATGGACCCAGTTTGGTGTGCAAAAAACCGTTTTAGGGGGAAATTAATCCAGTTTGTGAGGAATAAAATGGATAACTTGGAAAATGAACCAGTTTGGGAGAAAACGCCAAATTTAGAGGAAAATGAACCCAGTTTTGGGGGGGAAACCCAATTTTAGGGGAAAAATAAACGCAGTTTAAGGGAAAAAACCCGATTTTGGGCAAAGTGAACCCAGTCTGTGGAAGAAAAAACTGATTTGGGGGGAAATGAAGCCAGTTTGGGTGGACAAACCCAATTATGGCAAAGAAATGAACCCATTTTGGGAGGAAAACCTGATTTTGGGAAAATAAACTCAGATTGGAGGAAACCCCCAATTTTGGGGAAAATGAAAGCAGTTTTGGGTGAAAAAAGTCGCGATTGTAGGAAAACGTAACACATTTTCGGGGTATTCCCTTCAAACTGGTTCATATTCCCCAAAATTGGGGTTTTCCCCCTATATTGGATTCATTTTCCCCAAAATCGGGTTTTTTTCCACCCAAACAGGGTTCATTTTCCTCAAAACTAGTTTTTTTCCCCCAACTGGGTTCATTTCCCCTAAAATCGTGGTTTTTCCCACCAAAAATGTGTTGAATTCCGCTAAAATCGGGTTTCTCCTCCCAAACTTGGTTCATTTTCCCCATTATCCAATTTTTTCCCCACAAACTGGATTCATTTTCCTCAAAATCGGGTTTTTCTCCCAAACTGGGTTCATTTTCCCAAAATTTTGTAGGAAATAAAGACAGTTTTGGGGGGAAAATCCCGATTTGGATGCAAATGAACCCAGTTTGGTGGAAAAAACCCACGATTTTAGGAAAAACGTACCCATTTTTGGGGGAAAACAATCCGATTTAGGGGGAAATGAACCCTGATTGGGAAAAAAACCCCGATTTTGGGGGAAAGTGAACCCCTTTTGCGTGTAAAAAACCCGATTTTGTGGAAAATTAACCCAGTTTTGGGGGGGGGGGGGGGGAACCCGATTTTGGGGAAAAGCAACCCAGTTCAGAGGGAAAAAAAACCTTTTTGGGTGAACATCATTCCAGTTTGTGAGGAAAAAAATGAGTAATGGGGAAAATGAACCCATTTTGGGGGAAAACCCCGAATTTAGAGGAAAATGAACCCTGTTTCTTTTTGGAAAATTCTAATTTAGGGGAAATGAAGCCATATTGGGGGGAAAAAAAATGTTGGGGAAAATGAACGGAGGTTGGGGGATAAAAACAGATTTTAGGGAACATGAACCCAGTTTCGTGGAGAAACTCGATTTTGGCGATAATGAACCCAGTTTGGGGAGGAAAAATCTGATTTTTGGGGAAATGAAACCATTTTGGTGGAAAAACCTGATTTTCGGGAAAATGAACCCAGTTCGGGTGGAAAAACCCGATTATGGGAAATAATGGACTCATTTTAGGGGAAAAATCCGATTTTGGAGAAGATGAAAACATTTTGGGGGAAAAAAAACCCAATTTGAGAGAAAATGGACCCAGTTTGGTGTGGAAAAAACTGATTTTGGGGGAAATGAAGCCAGTTTGGGTGGAAAAACCCAATTATGGCAGAGAAATGAACCCATTTTGGGAGGAAAACCTGATTTTGGGAAAATAAACTCAGTTTGGGGGAAACCCCCAATTTTGGGGAAAATGAAAGAAGTTTTGGGTGAAAAAAGTCACGATTTTAGGAAAACATAACCCATTTTCAGGGTATAAATTCGATTTGGGGGAAAATGAAGCCAGTTTGGGTGGAAAAACCCAATTATGGCAGAGAAATGAACCCATTTTGGGAGGAAAACCTGATTTTGGGAAAATAAACTCAGTTTGGGAGAAAACCCCAATTTTGGGGAAAATGAAAGCAGTTTTGGGTGAAAAAAAGTCACGATTTTAGGAAAACATAACCCATTTTCAGGGTATAAATTCGATTAGGGTGAAAATGAACCCAGTTTCGGGGCAAAAAAAACTATTTTGGGGGAAATAAAATCAGTTTTCGAGGAGGAAACCCGATTTTGGGGAAAATGAACCCAGTTTGCAGGGAAAAACACAATTTGACAGGTTATTCCCCGCAAACTGGTTCATTTTCCCCAAAATCGGGTTTTTACCCCAAAACATGATTGATTTTCCCCAAAATCGAGTTTTTCCCCGCAAACTGGGTTAATTTTCCTCAAAATCGGGTTTTTGCACCCCAAACTGAGTCCATTTCCCCCAAAATCATCTTTATCCCCGTAAACTGGGTTAATTTTCTATCAAATCGTATTTTTCCCCCCAAACTGCATTCATTTTCCCCAAAATCGTGTTTTCCCCCACAAACTGGGTTCATTTGATACAAAATCCTTCCCCCCCCCCCCCCAAAACTGAGGGTTTTTTTTGCCCGAAATCGGGTTTTTCACCCAAAAAACTGGGTTCATTTTCCCCAAAATTAGTTAATTCCCCCTAAACTTGGTTCAGTTTCCCTCAAATCAGGTTTCCCCCCCCCAAACTGGCTTCATCTTCTCTCAAATCGGATTTTTTCCCCAAAACTGAGTTCAATTGCCTCAAAATCGGGATTTCCCCCCAAAAACTGTCTTCATTTCCTACAAAATTTTGGGAAAATGAACCCAGTTTGGGAGTAAAACCCGATTTTGAGGAAAATGAATCCAGTTTGTGGGGAAAAAATTGGATAATGGGGAAAATGAACCAAGTTTGGGAGGAGAAACCCGATTTTAGCGGAATTCAACACATTTTTGGTGGGAAAAACCACGATTTTAGGGGAAATGAACCCAGTTGGGGGAAAAAAACTAGTTTTGAGGAAAATGAACCCTGTTTGGGTGGAAAAAAACCCGTATTTGGGGAAAATGAATCCAATATAGGGGGAAAACCCCAATTTTGGGGAATATGAACCAGTTTGAAGGGACTACCCCAAAAATGTGTTACGTTATCCTAAAATCGCAAATTTTTTCACCCAAAACTGCTTTCATTTTCCCCAAAATTGGGGGTTTCCCCCAAACTGAGTTTATGTTCCCAAAATCAGGTTTTCCTCCCAAAATGGGTTCATTTCTCTGCCATAATTGGGTTTGTCCACCCAAACTGGCTTCGTTTCCCCCAAAATCAGTTTTTTCTTCCTCAGACTGCGTTCACTTTGCCCAAAATCGGGTTTTGTCCCTTAAACTGCGTTTATTTTTTTCCCTAAAATTGGGTTTCCCTCCCCCCAAACTGGGTTCATTTTCCTGAAAATCGAGTTTTTCCCCAAAAACTGTCTTCATTTCCTACAAAATTTTGGGAAAATGAACCCAGTTTGGGAGAAAAACATGATTGTGGGGAAAATGAATCCAGTTTGCGAGGAAAAAATTGGATAATGGGGAAAATGAACCCAGTTTGGGGGGAGAAACCCAATATTAGCGGAATTGAACGCATTTGGGGGGGAAAAAAACACGATTTTAGGAGAAATGAACCCAGTTTTGGGGGAAAAAAAACCCCGATTATGGAAAATAAATGAATCGTTTTGGGGGAAAACTCCGATTTTGGGGAAATGAACCAAGTTTGGGGGGAAAATTCTTATTTTGGGGAGAATGAAAGCAGTTTGGGGGAAAAAAACTTGATTTGATGGAAAATTAACACATTTTAGGGTTAAAAGCGGATTTTGGGGAAAATGAACCCAGTTGGGGGGGGAATCCTCGATTTTGGGGAAAATGAACATAGTTTGGGGGGGAATCCTCAATTTTGGGGAAAATGAACCCAGTTTGGGCAGGAAAAACATGAGTTTTGGGGAAATGAACACATTTTAGGGGAAAACCTGATTTTCTGGAAAGTGAACCCAGTTCGAGTGAAAAAAAACGCTTATGGAAAAAAAAGAACTCTTTTTGAAAAAACCCGATTTTGGGAAAATGAAAGAAGTTTGGGGGTAAAAATCGCGATTTGAGTGAAACTTAACCCAGTTTCAGGGTATAAAGCCAATTTTGGGGAAAAAAAAGATTTTGAGGAAAATTAACCCAGTTTCGGGGGGAAAACTCGATTTTGGGGAAAATGAACCCAGTTTTGGGGGGAAAACGCAATTTGAGGGGATAGGAACCCAGTTTGGGGGAAAGAACTGATCTGGGGGCAAAGCAAACCCGTTTAGGGGGAAAACCCTGTTTTGGGAAAAATGATTCCAGTTTACGGGTTAAAAAATGGGTAATGGAAAAAATGAACCCATTTTGGGGATGACACCAAATTAGCGGAAAATGAACCCAGTTTTGGGGGGAGAACCCCAATTTTGGGGAAAATGAACCCAGTTCGGGTGAGAAAACTCGATTATGGAAAAAAAAGTATGAACTCATTTTGGTTGGAGAAAGCTGATTTTGAGAAAGATGAACCCAGTTCATCCAGCTTTAATTTTCCCAAAAATCAGGTTTCTCCCCCCAAATTGGGTTCATTTTGCCCAAAATCGGGTTTTGGCCTTTAAACTGGGAACATTTTCCCCTTAATCTGTGTTTCCCCCCCAAACTGGGTTCATTTTCCCCAAAATCGGGTTTATACACCTAAACTAAATTCATTTTCCCAACAAGCGGAATTTTTCCCCCAACCTGTGTTCTTTTTACACAAAATCAGTGTTCTTCCCGAAATTGGGTTCTTTTTCCCCAAAATCGGGCTTCCCCCCGGCTAACGACTTGATTGTAAAGCATCCCGGACTTGTTCTACAATGAATAGCTGCTACAAGAAAAAGCATATACCCTGCAGGCTAGTCCGTCTCGAAGGCTAACGAAAACAGGCAAAGAGAGGAGCTGCTCTTGGTTCCTTGAGCAGCCTTCATTGTGTTTCCCCGGCTTTCACACCAAGCTCCGGCTGCTAACACTACTTTGGTCCAGAGACTGCGACTCCTCTTAACGGCTAGCTCTGTAAACTGAAGAGTCTCAAAAAGCTGTCTGTGGCCGCGGTTCCACAGACATCCCGGCAATCTGCTTCTTTGCCTCCTTGAGGAACACTCAGTTCCGATTTCTAGCATCACATCACAGCGCATCCACATGAGTCCAAAATCCCTGATAGTCTTGCTATTTGGGAAATGTGTTAGCATGACATTGCATCTTCTAACAATGTATTTAAAGGGCAAATTATCAGATGATCTGCTCGTGCTTCAAGGACGAGGATTCCCTGTTTTCCTGTGCATTCTCATCAACCTCTTCAAACTCTTAGTGCTGAAACGTGCTACCACGGCAGGCACGGAATCCACAGCACATTCTCGGAACTGCACAAGTTTGTGTTTTCTCCGAGGGAGAGCAGAAAATAACCCCTTGATTTTAAAGAATCCAGGAATGTTCTACAATGAATAGCTGCTAGAAGAGCAAGCATTTTACCGTCAGGGTATTCCTTTCTTGAGGGCTTTCAAACACAGGCAATCAGAGGAGCTGCTCTTGGTTCCTTGAGCAGCCTTCACAGTGTTTCCCCGGCTTTCACAACAAGCTCCGTCTGCAAACATTGCTTCGGCCCGGAGACACTTACCGGCTAGCTCTGTAAACTGAAACTCTCAAAAAACTGTCTCTGCCTGCGGTTTAAAAGACATCCCGGCAGCCTGCTTTTTGCCTCTCTGAGGAACAGACATAAATGATATTGGGAAAGTGAAATCGGTTTGTGGGGAAACACTATTATGGGGAAAGTGAACACAGTTTTTGGGCGGAAACCCAAAAATGAACCCAGTTTGTGGGGAAAAACCCCGATTTGAGGGTAAATGAACCCAGTTTAGGGGAAAAACCCCGATTTTGGGGGAAAAACAAACCAGTTTAGTGGAAAACCCCCTATTTTGGGGAAAATGATTCCAGTTTGCTGGGAAAAAATGGTAAAGGTAAAAAATGAATCCATTTTGGGGGCGAAAACCCCCAATTTAGAGGAAAATGAAACCAGTCTTGGTGGAAGAACTCCAATTTTAGGGGAAATGAAGCTAGTTTGGGGGCAGAAACCCGATTTTAGGGAAAAAGAACCCAGTTTCGGTGACAAAATCCGATTTTGACAAAAAAACCTCAGTTTGGGGAGGAAATATTTGATTTTTGGCGAAAATGAACCCATTTCCGATAGGAAAACTCGATTATGGAAGAAAAACCCCTCAATTTGGTTGGAGAAACCCGATTTTGATGAAAATGAACCCAATTTCGGTGAAAAAACCCGATTTGAGGGAAAATGAATCCATTTTTCGGGGAGAAACCTGATTTTTTTGGGAAAATGAAAGCTGTTTGGACTGGGTTCATCTTTCTCAAAATCGGGTTTCTCCAACCAAAATGAGTTCATTTTTTTTTCCATAATCGTTTTTTTTCACTCGAACTGGGTTCATTTTCCAGAAAATCAGGTTTTCCCCCAAAATGTGTTCATTTCCCCAAAACTCATGTTTTTCCTGCCCAAACTGGGTTCATTTTCCCCAAAATCGAGGATTCCCCCCCCCAAACTGGGTTCAATTTCCCCAAAATCCGCTTTTAACCCTAAAATGTGTTAATTTTCCATCAAATCAAGTTTTTTCCCCCAAACTGCTTTCATTCTCCCCAAAATAAGAATTTTCCCTCCAAACTTGGTTCATTTCCCCAAAATCGGAGTTTTCCCCCAAAACGATTCATTTATTTTCCATAATCGGGGTTTTTTTTTCCCCCCAAACTGGGTTCATTTCTCCTAAAATCGTGTTTTTACCCACCAAAATGTGTTCAATTCCGCTAAAATCGAGTTTCTCCCCCCAAACTTGGTTCATTTTCACCATTATCTAATTTTTTCCCCACAAACTGACGGGCTATTCCCCCCAAACTGGTTCATTTTCCCCAAAACCGGGTTTTTACCCAAAAACATGACTGATTTTCCCCAAAATCGAGTTTTTCCACCCAAACTGGGTTCTTTTTCCCCAAAATTGGGGTTTTGCACCCCAAACTGAGTCCATTTCCCCCAAAATCATCTTTATCCCCGTAAACCGCGTTAATTTTCTATCAAATCGTTTTTTTTCCCCCCAAACTGCATTCATTTTCCCCCAAATCGTGTTTTCCCCCACAAACTGGGTTCATTTGATACAAAATCCTTTCCCCCCCCCAAAACTGAGGGTTTTTTCTCAAAATCGGGTTTTTCACCCAAAAAAACTGGGTTCATTTTCCCCAAAATTAGTTAATTCCCCCTAAACTTGGTTCAGTTTCCCTCAAATCAGGTTTCCCCCCCCAAACTGGCTTCATCTTCTCTCAAATCGGATTTTTTCCCCAAAACTGGGTTCAAATGCCTCAAAATCGGGATTTCCCCCCAAAAACTGTCTTCATTTCCTACAAAATTTTGGGAAAATGAACCCAGTTTGGGAGTAAAACCCGATTTTGAGGAAAATGAATCCAGTTTGTGGGGAAAAAATTGGATAATGGGGGAGAACCAAGTTTGGGGGGAGAAACCCGATTTTTGCGGAATTCAACACATTTTTGGTGGGAAAAACCACGATTTTAGGGGAAATGAACCCAGTTGGGGGAAAAAAACTAGTTTTGAGGAAAATGAACCCTGTTTGGGTGGAAAAAAACCCGATTTTGGGGAAAATGAATCCAATATAGGGGGAAAACCCCAATTTTGGGGAATATGAACCAGTTTGAAGGGACTACCCCGAAAATGTGTTACGTTTTCCTAAAATCGCAATTTTTTTCACCCAAAACTGCTTTCATTTTCCCCAAAATTGGGGGTTTCCTCCAATCTGAGTTTATGTTCCCAAAATCAGGTTTTCCTCCCAAAATGGGTTCATTTCTCTGCCATAATTGGGTTTGTCCACCCAAACTGGCTTCGTTTCCCCCAAAATCAGTTTTTTCTTCCTCAGACTGCATTCACTTTGCCCAAAATCGGGTTTTGTCCCTTAAACTGCGTTTATTTTTTCCCTAAAATTGGGTTTCCCCCCCCCAAAAACTAGGTTCATTTTCCTCAAAATCGAGTTTTCCCCCAAAAACTGTCTTAATTTCCTACAAAATTTTGGGAAAATGAACCCAGTTTGGGAGAAAAACATGATTGTGGGGAAAATGAATCCAGGTGGCGAGGAAAAAATTGGATAATGGGGAAAATGAACCCAGTTTGGGGGGAGAAACCCGATATTAGCGGAATTGAACGCATTTTGGGGGGGAAAAACACAATTTTAGGAGAAATGAACCCAGTTTTGGGGGAAAAAAAACCCCGATTATGGAAAATAAATGAATCGTTTTGGGGGAAAACTCCGATTTTGGGGAAATGAACCAAGTTTGGGGGGAAAATTCTTATTTTGGGGAGAATGAAAGCAGTTTGGGGGAAAAAACTTGATTTGATGGAAAATTAACACATTTTAGGGTTAAAAGCGGATTTTGGGGAAAATGAACCCAGTTTGGGGGGGGGGAACCCAATTTCAGGGAAAAAATAAACGCAGTTTAAGGGACAAAATCCGATTTTGGGCAAAGTGAACCCAGTTTGGGGGGGGGGGAAGATTTTGGGGAAAAGCAACCCAGTTCAGAGTGAAAAAAACTTTTTGGGGGAAAAATCATTCCAGTTTGTGGGGAAAAAAAATTAGTAATGGGGAAAATGAACCCATTTTGGGGGAAAACCCCGAATTTAGAGGAAAATGAACCCAGTTTTTTTGGAAAACTCTAATTTAGGAGAAAATGAAGCCAGTTTGGGGGGAAAAAACAATTTTTGGGAAAATGAACGCAGGTTGGGGGAAAAAAACCAGATTTTAGGGAACATGAACCCAGTTTCGTGGAGAAACTCGATTTTGGCGATAATGAACCCAGTTTGGGGAGGAAAAATCTGATTTTTGGGGAAATGAACCCATTTTGGGGGAAAAAACCTCATTTTCGGGAAAGTGAACCCAATTCGGGTGGAAAAACCCAATTAAGGAAAAAAATGGACTCATTTTGGGGGAAAAACCCGATTTTGCAGAAAATGAACACAGTTTGGGGGAAAAAAAAACAATTTGAGAGAAAATGGACCCAGTTTGGTGTGCAAAAAACCGTTTTAGGGGGAAATTAATCCAGTTTGTGAGGAATAAAATGGATAACTTGGAAAATGAACCAGTTTGGGAGAAAACGCCAAATTTAGAGGAAAATGAACCCAGTTTTGGGGGGGAAACCCAATTTTAGGGGAAAAATAAACGCAGTTTAAGGGAAAAAACCCGATTTTGGGCAAAGTGAACCCAGTCTGTGGAAGAAAAAACTGATTTTGGGGGAAATGAAGCCAGTTTGGGTGGACAAACCCAATTATGGCAAAGAAATGAACCCATTTTGGGAGGAAAACCTGATTTGGGGAAAATAAACTCAGATTGGAGGAAACCCCCAATTTTGGGGAAAATGAAAGCAGTTTTGGGTGAAAAAAGTCGTGATTGTAGGAAAACGTAACACATTTTCGGGGTATTCCCTTCAAACTGGTTCATATTCCCCAAAATTGGGGTTTTCCCCCTATATTGGATTCATTTTCCCCAAAATCGGGTTTTTTTCCACCCAAACAGGGTTCATTTTCCTCAAAACTATTTTTTTTCCCCCAACTGGGTTCATTTCCCCTAAAATCGTGGTTTTTCCCACCAAAAATGTGTTGAATTCCGCTAAAATCGGGTTTCTCCTCCCAAACTTGGTTCATTTTCCCCATTATCCAATTTTTTCCCCACAAACTGGATTCATTTTCCTCAAAATCGGGTTTTTCTCCCAAACTGGGTTCATTTTCCCAAAATTTTGTAGGAAATGAAGACAGTTTTGGGGGGAAAATCCCGATTTGGAGGCAAATGAACCCAGTTTGGTGGAAAAAACCCACGATTTTAGGAAAAACGTACCCATTTTTGGGGGAAAACAATCCGATTTAGGGGGAAATGAACCCTGATTGGGAAAAAAACCCCGATTTTGGGGGAAAGTGAACCCCTTTTGCGTGTAAAAAACCCGATTTTGTGGAAAATTAACCCAGTTTTGGGGGGGGGGGGGGGAACCCGATTTTGGGGAAAAGCAACCCATTTCAGAGGGAAAAAAAACCTTTTTGGGTGAACATCATTCCAGTTTGTGAGGAAAAAAATGAGTAATGGGGAAAATGAACCCATTTTGGGGGAAAACCCCGAATTTAGAGGAAAATGAACCCTGTTTCTTTTTGGAAAATTCTAATTTAGGGGAAATGAAGCCATATTGGGGGGAAAAAAAATGTTGGGGAAAATGAACGGAGGTTGGGGGATAAAAACAGATTTTAGGGAACATGAACCCAGTTTCGTGGAGAAACTCGATTTTGGCGATAATGAACCCAGTTTGGGGAGGAAAAATCTGATTTTTGGGGAAATGAAACCATTTTGGTGGAAAAACCTGATTTTCGGGAAAATGAACCCAGTTCGGGTGGAAAAACCCGATTATGGGAAATAATGGACTCATTTTAGGGGAAAAATCCGATTTTGGAGAAGATGAAAACATTTTGGGGGAAAAAAAACCCAATTTGAGAGAAAATGGACCCAGTTTGGTGTGGAAAAAACTGATTTTGGGGGAAATGAAGCCAGTTTGGGTGGAAAAACCCAATTATGGCAGAGAAATGAACCCATTTTGGGAGGAAAACCTGATTTTGGGAAAATAAACTCAGTTTGGGGGAAACCCCCAATTTTGGGGAAAATGAAAGCAGTTTTGGGTGAAAAAAGTCACGATTTTAGGAAAACATAACCCATTTTCAGGGTATAAATTCGATTTGGGGGAAAATGAACCCAGTTTCGGGGCAAAAAAAACTATTTTGGGGGAAATAAAATCAGTTTTCGAGGAGGAAACCCGATTTTGGGGAAAATGAACCCAGTTTGCAGGGAAAAACACAATTTGACAGGTTATTCCCCGCAAACTGGTTCATTTTCCCCAAAATCGGGTTTTTACCCCAAAACATGATTGATTTTCCCCAAAATCGAGTTTTTCCCCGCAAACTGGGTTAATTTTCCTCAAAATCGGGTTTTTGCACCCCAAACTGAGTCCATTTCCCCCAAAATCATCTTTATCCCCGTAAACTGGGTTAATTTTCTATCAAATCGTATTTTTCCCCCCAAACTGCATTCATTTTCCCCAAAATCGTGTTTTCCCCCACAAGCTGGGTTCATTTGATACAAAATCCTTTCCCCCCCCCCAAAACTGAGGGTTTTTTTTGCCCGAAATCGGGTTTTTCACCCAAAAAACTGGGTTCATTTTCCCCAAAATTAGTTAATTCCCCCTAAACTTGGTTCAGTTTCCCTCAAATCAGGTTTCCCCCCCCCCAAACTGGCTTCATCTTCTCTCAAATCGGATTATTTCCCCAAAACTGGGTTCAATTGCCTCAAAATCGGGATTTCCCCCCAAAAACTGTCTTCATTTCCTACAAAATTTTGGGAAAATGAACCCAGTTTGGGAGAAAAACCCGATTTTGAGGAAAATGAATCCAGTTTGTGGGGAAAAAATTGGATAATGGGGAAAATGAACCAAGTTTGGGAGGAGAAACCCGATTTTAGCGGAATTCAACACATTTTTGGTGGGAAAAACCACGATTTTAGGGGAAATGAACCCAGTTGGGGGAAAAAAACTAGTTTTGAGGAAAATGAACCCTGTTTGGGTGGAAAAAACCCGTATTTGGGGAAAATGAATCCAATATAGGGGGAAAACCCCAATTTTGGGAATATGAACCAGTTTGAAGGGACTACCCCAAAAATGTGTTACGTTTTCCTAAAATCGCGACTTTTTTCACCCAAAACTGCTTTCATTTTCCCCAAAATTGGGGGTTTCCCCCAAACTGAGTTTATGTTCCCAAAATCAGGTTTTCCTCCCAAAATGGGTTCATTTCTTTGCCATAATTGGGTTTGTCCACCCAAACTGGCTTCGTTTCCCCCAAAATCAGTTTTTTCTTCCTCAGACTGCGTTCACTTTGCCCAAAATCGGGTTTTGTCCCTTAAACTGCGTTTATTTTTTCCCTAAAATTGGGTTTCCCTCCCCCCAAACTGGGTTCATTTTCCTGAAAATCGACTTTTCCCCCCCAAACTGTGTTCATTTTCCTCAAAATTTTGGGAAAATGAACCCAGTTTGGGAGAAAAACATGATTGTGGGGAAAATGAATCCAGTTTGCGAGGAAAAAATTGGATAATGGGGAAAATGAACCCAGTTTGGGGGGAGAAACCCAATATTAGCGGAATTGAACGCATTTGGGGGGTAAAAACACGATTTTAGGAGAAATGAACCCAGTTTTGGGGGAAAAAAAAACCCGATTATGGAAAATAAATGAATCGTTTTGGGGGAAAACTCCGATTTTGGGGAAATGAACCAAGTTTGGGGGGAAAATTCTTATTTTGGGGAGAATGAAAGCAGTTTGGGGGAAAAAACTTGATTTGATGGAAAATTAACACATTTTAGGGTTAAAAGCGGATTTTGGGGAAAATGAACCCAGTTGGGGGGGGAATCCTCAATTTTGGGGAAAATGAACATAGTTTGGGGGGGAATCCTCAATTTTGGGGAAAATGAACCCAGTTTGGGCAGGAAAAACATGAGTTTTGGGGAAATGAACACATTTTAGGGGAAAACCTGATTTTCTGGAAAGTGAACCCAGTTCGAGTGAAAAAAAACGCTTATGGAAAAAAAAGAACTCTTTTTGAAAAAACCCGATTTTGGGAAAATGAAAGCAGTTTGGGGGTAAAAATCGCGATTTGAGTGAAACTTAACCCAGTTTCAGGGTATAAAGCCAATTTTGGGGAAAAAAAAAAATTAACCCAGTTTTGGGGGGAAAACGCAATTTGAGGGGATAGGAACCCAGTTTGGGGGAAAGAACTGATTTGGGGGCAAAGCAAACCCGTTTAGGGGGAAAACCCTGTTTTGGGAAAAATGATTCCAGTTTGCGGGTTAAAAAATGGGTAATGGAAAAAATGAACCCATTTTGGGGATGACCCCAAATTAGCGGAAAATAAACCCAGTTTTGGGGGGAGAACCCCAATTTTGGGGAAAATGAACCCAGTTCGGGTGAGAAAACTCGATTATGGAAAAAAAAGTATGAACTCATTTTGGTTGGAGAAAGCTGATTTTGAGAAAGATGGACCCAGTTCATCCAGCTTTAATTTTCCCAAAAATCAGGTTTCTCCCCCCAAATTGGGTTCATTTTGCCCAAAATCGGGTTTTGGCCTTTAAACTGGGAACATTTTCCCCTTAATCTGTGTTTCCCCCCCAAACTGGGTTCATTTTCCCCAAAATCGGGTTTATACACCTAAACTAAGTTCATTTTCCCAACAAGCGGAATTTTTCCCCCAACCTGTGTTCTTTTTACACAAAATCAGGGTTCTTCCCGAAATTGGGTTCTTTTTCCCCAAAATCGGGCTTCCCCCCGGCTAACGACTTGATTGTAAAGCATCCCGGACTTGTTCTACAATGAATAGCTGCTACAAGAAAAAGCATATACCCTGCCGGCTAGTCCGTCTCGAAGGCTAACGAAAACAGGCAAAGAGAGGAGCTGCTCTTGGTTCCTTGAGCAGCCTTCATTGTGTTTCCCCGGCTTTCACACCAAGCTCCGGCTGCTAACACTACTTTGGTCCGGAGACTGCGACTCCTCTTAACGGCTAGCTCTGTAAACTGAAGAGTCTCAAAAAGCTGTCTGTGGCCGCGGTTCCACAGACATCCCGGCAATCTGCTTCTTTGCCTCCTTGAGGAACACTCAGTTCCGATTTCTAGCATCACATCACAGCGCATCCACATGAGTCCAAAATCCCTGATAGTCTTGCTATTTGGGAAATGTGTTAGCATGACATTGCATCTTCTAACAATGTATTTAAAGGGCAAATTATCAGATGATCTGCTCGTGCTTCAAGGACGAGGATTCCCTGTTTTCCTGTGCATTCTCATCAACCTCTTCAAACTCTTAGTGCTGAAACGTGCTACCACGGCAGGCACGGAATCCACAGCACATTCTCGGAACTGCACAAGTTTGTGTTTTCTCCGAGGGAGAGCAGAAAATAACCCCTTGATTTTAAAGAATCCAGGAATGTTCTACAATGAATAGCTGCTAGAAGAGCAAGCATTTTACCGTCAGGGTATTCCTTTCTTGAGGGCTTTCAAACACAGGCAAACAGAGGAGCTGCTCTTGGTTCCTTGAGCAGCCTTCACAGTGTTTCCCCGGCTTTCACACCAAGCTCCGGCTTTGGTCCGGAGACAGCGCCTTCTCTTACCGGCTAGCTCTGTAAACTGAAGTCTCAAAAAGCTGTCTCTGGCCGCGGTTCCACAGACTCCCCGGCAGTCAGCTTCTTGCCTCCTTGAGGAACACTCAGTTCCGATTTCTAGCATCACATCACAGCGCATCCACATGAGTCCAAAATCCCTGATAGTCTTGCTATTTGGGAAATGTGTTAGCATGACATTGCATCTTCTAACAATGTATTTAAAGGGCAAATTATCAGATGATCTGCTCGTGCTTCAAGGACGAGGATTCCCTGTTTTCCTGTGCATTCTCATCAACCTCTTCAAACTCTTAGTGCTGAAACGTGCTACCACGGCAGGCACGGAATCCACAGCACATTCTCGGAACTGCACAAGTTTGTGTTTTCTCCGAGGGAGAGCAGAAAATAACCCCTTGATTTTAAAGAATCCAGGAATGTTCTACAATGAATAGCTGCTAGAAGAGCAAGCATTTTACCGTCAGGGTATTCCTTTCTTGAGGGCTTTCAAACACAGGCAAACAGAGGAGCTGCTCTTGGTTCCTTGAGCAGCCTTCACAGTGTTTCCCCGGCTTTCACAACAAGCTCCGTCTGCAAACATTGCTTCGGCCCGGAGACACTTACCGGCTAGCTCTGTAAACTGAAACTCTCAAAAAACTGTCTCTGCCTGCGGTTTAAAAGACATCCCGGCAGCCTGCTTTTTGCCTCTCTGAGGAACAGACATAAATGATATTGGGAAAGTGAAATCGGTTTGTGGGGAAACACGATTATGGGGAAAGTGAACACAGTTTTTGGGCGGAAACCCAAAAATGAACCCAGTTTGTGGGGAAAAACCCCGATTTGAGGGCAAATGAACCCAGTTTAGGGGAAAAACCCCGATTTTGGGGGAAAAACAAACCAGTTTAGTGGAAAACCCCCTATTTTGGGGAAAATGATTCCAGTTTGCTGGGAAAAAACGGTAAATGTAAAAAATGAATCCATTTTGGGGGCGAAAACCCCCAATTTAGAGGAAAATGAAACCAGTCTTGGTGGAAGAACTCCAATTTTAGGGGAAATGAAGCTAGTTTGGGGGCAGAAACCCGATTTTAGGGAAGAAGAACCCAGTTTCGGTGACAAAATCCGATTTTGACAAAAAAACCTCAGTTTGGGGAGGAAATATTTGATTTTTGGTGAAAATGAACCCATTTCCGATAGGAAAACTCGATTATGGAAAAAAAAAAAACCCCTCAATTTGGTTGGAGAAACCCGATTTTGATAAAAATGAACCCAATTTCGGTGAAAAAAACCCGATTTGAGGGAAAATGAATCCATTTTTCGGGGAGAAACCTGATTTTTTGGGGAAAATGAAAGCTGTTTGGACTGGGTTCATCTTTCTCAAAATCGGGTTTCTCCAACCAAAATGAGTTCATTTTTTTTTCCATAATCGTTTTTTTTCACTCGAACTGGGTTCATTTTCCAGAAAATCAGGTTTTCCCCCAAAATGTGTTCATTTCCCCAAAACTCATGTTTTTCCTGCCCAAACTGGGTTCATTTTCCCCAAAATCGAGGATTCCCCCCCCCAAACTGGGTTCATTTTCCCCAAAATCCGCTTTTAACCCTAAAATGTGTTAATTTTCCATCAAATCAAGTTTTTTTCCCCAAACTGCTTTCATTCTCCCCAAAATAAGAATTTTCCCTCCAAACTTGGTTCATTTCCCCAAAATCGGAGTTTTCCCCCAAAACGATTCATTTATTTTCCATAATCGGGGGTTTTTTTTTCCCCCCAAACTGGGTTCATTTCTCCTAAAATCGTGTTTTTTACCCACCAAAATGTGTTCAATTCCGCTAAAATCGGGTTTCTCCCCCCAAACTTGGTTCATTTTTCCCCATTATCCAATTTTTTTCCCCACAAACTGACGGGTTATTCCCCCCAAACTGGTTCATTTTCCCCAAAACCGGGTTTTTACCCAAAAACATGATTGATTTTCCCCAAAATCGAGTTTTTCCACCCAAACTGGGTTCTTTTTCCCCAAAATTGGGGTTTTGCACCCCAAACTGAGTCCATTTCCCCCAAAATCATCTTTATCCCCGTAAACTGCGTTAATTTTCTATCAAATCGGTTTTTTTCCCCCCAAACTGCATTCATTTTCCCCCAAATCGTGTTTTCCCCCACAAACTGGGTTCATTTGATACAAAATCCTTTCCCCCCCCCCCCAAAACTGAGGGGTTTTTTTTGCCCGAAATCGGGTTTTTTCACCCAAAAAACTGGGTTCATTTTCCCCAAAATTAGTTAATTCCCCCTAAACTTGGTTCAGTTTCCCTCAAATCAGGTTTCCCCCCCCCAAACTGGCTTCATCTTCTCTCAAATCGGATTATTTCCCCAAAACTGGGTTCAATTGCCTCAAAATCGGGATTTCCCCCCAAAAACTGTCTTCATTTCCTACAAAATTTGGGAAAATGAACCCAGTTTGGGAGTAAAACCCGATTTTGAGGAAAATGAATCCAGTTTGTGGGGAAAAAATTGGATAATGGGGGAGAACCAAGTTTTGGGGGGAGAAACCCGATTTTTGTGGAATTCAACACATTTTTGGTGGGAAAAACCACGATTTTAGGGGAAATGAACCCAGTTGGGGGAAAAAAACTAGTTTTGAGGAAAATGAACCCTGTTTGGGTGGAAAAAAAACCCGATTTTGGGGAAAATGAATCCAATATAGGGGGAAAACCCCAATTTTGGGGAATATGAACCAGTTTGAAGGGACTACCCCCGAAAATGTGTTACGTTTTCCTATAATCGCGACTTTTTTCACCCAAAACTGCTTTCATTTTCCCCAAAATTGGGGGTTTCCTCCAATCTGAGTTTATTTTCCCAAAATCAGGTTTTCCTCCCAAAATGGGTTCATTTCTCTGCCATAATTGGGTTTGTCCACCCAAACTGGCTTCGTTTCCCCCAAAATCAGTTTTTTTCTTCCTCAGACTGGGTTCACTTTGCCCAAAATCGGGTTTTGTCCCTTAAACTGCGTTTATTTTTTTCCCCTAAAATTGGGTTTCCTCCCCAAAAAAACTGGGTTCATTTTCCTCAAAATCGAGTTTTCCCCCAATAAACTGTCTTAATTTCCTACAAAATTTTGGGAAAATGAACCCAGTTTGGGAGAAAAACATGATTGTGGGGAAAATGAATCCAGGTGGCGAGGAAAAAAATTGGATAATGGGGAAAATGAACCCAGTTTGGGGGGAGAAACCCGATATTAGCGGAATTGAACGCATTTTGGGGGGAAAAAAAACACAATTTTAGGAGAAATGAACCCAGTTTTGGGGGAAAAAAAAACCCCGATTATGGAAAATAAATGAATCGTTTTGGGGGAAAACTCCGATTTTGGGGAAATGAACCAAGTTTGGAGGGAAAATTCTTATTTTGGGGAGAATGAAAGCAGTTTGGGGGAAAAAAACTTGATTTGATGGAAAATTAACACATTTTAGGGTTAAAAGTGGATTTTGGGGAAAATGAACCCAGTTTGGGGGGGGGGGAACCCAATTTCAGGGAAAAAATAAACGCAGTTTAAGGGACAAAATCCGATTTTGGGCAAAGTGAACCCAGTTTGGGGGGGGGGGGAAGATTTTTGGGGAAAAGCAACCCAGTTCAGAGTGAAAAAAACTTTTTGGGGGAAAAATCATTCCAGTTTGTGGGGAAAAAAAATTAGTAATGGGGAAAAATGAACCCATTTTGGGGGAAAACCCCGAATTTAGAGGAAAATGAACCCAGTTTTTTTGGAAAACTCTAATTTAGGAGAAAATGAAGCCAGTTTGGGGGGAAAAAACAATTTTTGGGAAAATGAACGCAGGTTGGGGGAAAAAAACCAGATTTTAGGGAACATGAACCCAGTTTCGTGGAGAAACTCGATTTTGGCGATAATGAACCCAGTTTGGGGAGGAAAAATCTGATTTTTGGGAAAATGAACCCATTTTGGGGGAAAAAAACCTCATTTTCGGGAAAGTGAACCCAATTCGGGTGGAAAAAACCCAATTAAGGGAAAAAAATGGACTCATTTTGGGGGAAAAACCCGATTTTGCAGAAAATGAACACAGTTTGGGGGAAAAAAAACCAATTTGAGAGAAAATGGACCCAGTTTGGTGTGCAAAAAACCGTTTTAGGGGGAAATTAATCCAGTTTGTGAGGAATAAAATGGATAACTTGGAAAATGAACCAGTTTGGGAGAAAACGCCAAATTTAGAGGAAAATGAACCCAGTTTTGGGGGGGAAACCCAATTTTAGGGGAAAAATAAACGCAGTTTAAGGGAAAAAAAACCCGATTTTGGGCAAAGTGAACCCAGTCTGTGGAAGAAAAAACTGATTTTGGGGAAATGAAGCCAGTTTGGGTGGACAAACCCAATTATGAAAACCTGATTTTGGGAAAATAAACTCAGATTGGAGGAAACCCCCAATTTTGGGGAAAATGAAAGCAGTTTTGGGTGAAAAAAGTCGCGATTATAGGAAAACGTAACACATTTTCGGGGTAGTCCCTTCAAACTGGTTCATATTCCCCAAAATTGGGGTTTTCCCCCTATATTGGACTCATTTTCCCCAAAATCGGGTTTTTTTCCACCCAAACAGGGTTCATTTTCCTCAAAACTATTTTTTTTCCCCCAACTGGGTTCATTTCCCCTAAAATCGTGGTTTTTCCCACCAAAAATGTGTTGAATTCCGCTAAAATCGGGTTTCTCCTCCCAAACTTGGTTCATTTTCCCCATTATCCAATTTTTTCCCCACAAACTGGATTCATTTTCCTCAAAATCGGGTTTTTCTCCCAAACTGGGTTCATTTTCCCAAAATTTTGTAGGAAATGAAGACAGTTTTGGGGGGAAAAATCCCGATTTGGAGGCAAATGAACCCAGTTTGGTGGAAAAAACCCACGATTTTAGGAAAAACGTACCCATTTTTGGGGGAAAACAATCCGATTTAGGGGGAAATGAACCCTGATTGGGAAAAAAACCCCGATTTTGGGGGAAAGTGAACCCCTTTTGCGTGTAAAAAACCCGATTTTGTGGAAAATTAACCCAGTTTTGGGGGGGGGGGGAACCCGATTTTGGGGAAAAGCAACCCAGTTCAGAGGGAAAAAAAACCTTTTTGGGTGAACATCATTCCAGTTTGTGAGGAAAAAAATGAGTAATGGGGAAAATGAACCCATTTTGGGGGAAAACCCCGAATTTAGAGGAAAATGAACCCTGTTTCTTTTTGGAAAATTCTAATTTAGGGGAAATGAAGCCATATTGGGGGGAAAAAAAATGTTGGGGAAAATGAACGGAGGTTGGGGGATAAAAACAGATTTTAGGGAACATGAACCCAGTTTCGTGGAGAAACTCGATTTTGGCGATAATGAACCCAGTTTGGGGAGGAAAAATCTGATTTTTGGGGAAATGAAACCATTTTGGTGGAAAAACCTGATTTTCGGGAAAATGAACCCAGTTCGGGTGGAAAAACCCGATTATGGGAAATAATGGACTCATTTTAGGGGAAAAATCCGATTTTGGAGAAGATGAAAACATTTTGGGGGAAAAAAAACCCAATTTGAGAGAAAATGGACCCAGTTTGGTGTGGAAAAAACTGATTTTGGGGGAAATGAAGCCAGTTTGGGTGGAAAAACCCAATTATGGCAGAGAAATGAACCCATTTTGGGAGGAAAACCTGATTTTGGGAAAATAAACTCAGTTTGGGGGAAACCCCCAATTTTGGGGAAAATGAAAGCAGTTTTGGGTGAAAAAAGTCACGATTTTAGGAAAACATAACCCATTTTCAGGGTATAAATTCGATTTGGGGGAAAATGAACCCAGTTTCGGGGCAAAAAAAAACTATTTTGGGGGAAATAAAATCAGTTTTCGAGGAGGAAACCCGATTTTGGGGAAAATGAACCCAGTTTGCAGGGAAAAACACAATTTGACAGGTTATTCCCCGCAAACTGGTTCATTTTCCCCAAAATCGGGTTTTTACCCCAAAACATGATTGATTTTCCCCAAAATCGAGTTTTTCCCTGCAAACTGGGTTAATTTTCCTCAAAATCGGGTTTTTGCACCCCAAACTGAGTCCATTTCCCCCAAAATCATCTTTATCCCCGTAAACTGGGTTAATTTTCTATCAAATCGTATTTTTCCCCCCAAACTGCATTCATTTTCCCCAAAATCGTGTTTTCCCCCACAAGCTGGGTTCATTTGATACAAAATCCTTTCCCCCCCCCAAAACTGAGGTTTTTTTTTGCCCGAAATCGGGTTTTTCACCCAAAAAACTGGGTTCATTTTCCCCAAAATTAGTTAATTCCCCCTAAACTTGGTTCAGTTTCCCTCAAATCAGGTTTCCCCCCCCCCAAACTGGCTTCATCTTCTCTCAAATCGGATTATTTCCCCAAAACTGGGTTCAATTGCCTCAAAATCGGGATTTCCCCCCAAAAACTGTCTTCATTTCCTACAAAATTTTGGGAAAATGAACCCAGTTTGGGAGAAAAACCCGATTTTGAGGAAAATGAATCCAGTTTGTGGGGAAAAAATTGGATAATGGGGAAAATGAACCAAGTTTGGGAGGAGAAACCCGATTTTAGCGGAATTCAACACATTTTTGGTGGGAAAAACCACGATTTTAGGGGAAATGAACCCAGTTGGGGGAAAAAAAATAGTTTTGAGGAAAATGAACCCTGTTTGGGTGGAAAAAACCCGTATTTGGGGAAAATGAATCCAATATAGGGGGAAAACCCCAATTTTGGGAATATGAACCAGTTTGAAGGGACTACCCCAAAAATGTGTTACGTTTTCCTAAAATCGCGACTTTTTTCACCCAAAACTGCTTTCATTTTCCCCAAAATTGGGGGTTTCCCCCAAACTGAGTTTATGTTCCCAAAATCAGGTTTTCCTCCCAAAATGGGTTCATTTCTTTGCCATAATTGGGTTTGTCCACCCAAACTGGCTTCGTTTTGCCCAAAATCAGTTTTTTCTTCCTCAGACTGCGTTCACTTTGCCCAAAATCGGGTTTTGTCCCTTAAACTGCGTTTATTTTTTCCCTAAAATTGGGTTTCCCTCCCCCCAAACTGGGTTCATTTTCCTGAAAATCGAGTTTTCCCCCAAAAACTGTCTTCATTTCCTACAAAATTTTGGGAAAATGAACCCAGTTTGGGAGAAAAACATGATTGTGGGGAAAATGAATCCAGTTTGCGAGGAAAAAATTGGATAATGGGGAAAATGAACCCAGTTTGGGGGGAGAAACCCAATATTAGCGGAATTGAACGCATTTGGGGGGTAAAAACACGATTTTAGGAGAAATGAACCCAGTTTTGGGGGAAAAAAAAACCCGATTATGGAAAATAAATGAATCGTTTTGGGGGAAAACTCCGATTTTGGGGAAATGAACCAAGTTTGGGGGGAAAATTCTTATTTTGGGGAGAATGAAAGCAGTTTGGGGGAAAAAACTTGATTTGATGGAAAATTAACACATTTTAGGGTTAAAAGCGGATTTTGGGGAAAATGAACCCAGTTGGGGGGGGAATCCTCGATTTTGGGGAAAATGAACCCAGTTTGGGCAGGAAAAGCATGAGTTTTGGGGAAATGAACACATTTTAGGGGAAAACCTGATTTTCTGGAAAGTGAACCCAGTTCGAGTGAAAAAAAACGCTTATGGAAAAAAAAGAACTCTTTTTGAAAAAAACCCGATTTTGGGAAAATGAAAGCAGTTTGGGGGTAAAAATCGCGATTTGAGTGAAACTTAACCCAGTTTCAGGGTATAAAGCCAATTTTGGGGAAAAAAAAGATTTTGAGGAAAATTAACCCAGTTTCGGGGGGAAAACTCGATTTTGAGGAAAATGAACCCAGTTTTGGGGGGAAAACGCAATTTGAGGGGATAGGAACCCAGTTTGGGGGAAAGAACTGATCTGGGGGCAAAGCAAACCCGTTTAGGGGGAAAACCCTGTTTTGGGAAAAATGATTCCAGTTTGCGGGTTAAAAAATGGGTAATGGAAAAAATGAACCCATTTTGGGGATGACACCAAATTAGCGGAAAATGAACCCAGTTTTGGGGGGAGAACCCCAATTTTGGGGAAAATGAACCCAGATCGGGTGAGAAAACTCGATTATGGAAAAAAAAGTATGAACTCATTTTGGTTGGAGAAAGCTGATTTTGAGAAAGATGAACCCAGTTCATCCAGCTTTAATTTTCCCAAAAATCAGGTTTCTCCCCCCAAATTGGGTTCATTTTGCCCAAAATCGGGTTTTGGCCTTTAAACTGGGAACATTTTCCCCTTAATCTGTGTTTCCCCCCCAAACTGGGTTCATTTTCCCCAAAATCGGGTTTATACACCTAAACTAAGTTCATTTTCCCAACAAGCGGAATTTTTCCCCCAACCTGTGTTCTTTTTACACAAAATCAGGGTTCTTCCCGAAATTGGGTTCTTTTTCCCCAAAATCGGGCTTCCCCCCGGCTAACGACTTGATTGTAAAGCATCCCGGACTTGTTCTACAATGAATAGCTGCTACAAGAAAAAGCATATACCCTGCCGGCTAGTCCGTCTCGAAGGCTAACGAAAACAGGCAAAGAGAGGAGCTGCTCTTGGTTCCTTGAGCAGCCTTCATTGTGTTTCCCCGGCTTTCACACCAAGCTCCGGCTGCTAACACTACTTTGGTCCGGAGACTGCGACTCCTCTTAACGGCTAGCTCTGTAAACTGAAGAGTCTCAAAAAGCTGTCTGTGGCCGCGGTTCCACAGACATCCCGGCAATCTGCTTCTTTGCCTCCTTGAGGAACACTCAGTTCCGATTTCTAGCATCACATCACAGCGCATCCACATGAGTCCAAAATCCCTGATAGTCTTGCTATTTGGGAAATGTGTTAGCATGACATTGCATCTTCTAACAATGTATTTAAAGGGCAAATTATCAGATGATCTGCTCGTGCTTCAAGGACGAGGATTCCCTGTTTTCCTGTGCATTCTCATCAACCTCTTCAAACTCTTAGTGCTGAAACGTGCTACCACGGCAGGCACGGAATCCACAGCACATTCTCGGAACTGCACAAGTTTGTGTTTTCTCCGAGGGAGAGCAGAAAATAACCCCTTGATTTTAAAGAATCCAGGAATGTTCTACAATGAATAGCTGCTAGAAGAGCAAGCATTTTACCGTCAGGGTATTCCTTTCTTGAGGGCTTTCAAACACAGGCAAACAGAGGAGCTGCTCTTGGTTCCTTGAGCAGCCTTCACAGTGTTTCCCCGGCTTTCACAACAAGCTCCGGCTTTGGTCCGGAGACAGCGCCTTCTCTTACCGGCTAGCTCTGTAAACTGAAGTCTCAAAAAGCTGTCTCTGGCCGCGGTTCCACAGACTCCCCGGCAGTCAGCTTCTTGCCTCCTTGAGGAACACTCAGTTCCGATTACTAGCAGCTCATCACAGCGCATCCTCATGAGTCTAAACTTTTTCTTCCCCATAATCTTGCCACTTGGGAAATGTGTTAGCATGACATTGCATCTTCTAACAATGTAATTAAAGGGCAAATTATCAGATGATCTGCTCGTGCTTCAAGGACGAGGACTCCCTGTTTTCCTGTGCATTCTCATCAGCCTCTGCAAACTCTTAGTGCTGACACGTGCTACCACGGCAGGCAGGGAATCCACAGCACATTCTCTGAACTGCACGGGTTTGTGTTTTGTCCAAGGGAGAGCAGAAAATAACCTCCTGTCTTTAAAGAATCCAGGAATGTTCTACAATGAATAGCTGTTAGAAGAGCAAGCATTTTACCGTTAGGATATTCCTCTCTCGGGGGCTTTCAAATACAGACAGAGGAGCTGCTCTTGCTTTCTTGAGCAGCCTTCACAGTGTTTCCCCGGCTTTCACAACAAGCTCCGTCTGCAAACATTGCTTCGGCCCGGAGACACTTACCGGCTAGCTCTGTAAACTGAAACTCTCAAAAAACTGTCTCTGCCTGCGGTTTAAAAGACATCCCGGCAGCCTGCTTTTTGCCTCTCTGAGGAACAGACATAAATGATATTGGGAAAGTGAAATCGGTTTGTGGGGAAACACGATTATGGGGAAAGTGAACACAGTTTTTGGGCGGAAACCCAAAAATGAACCCAGTTTGTGGGGAAAAACCCCGATTTGAGGGTAAATGAACCCAGTTTAGGGGAAAAACCCCGATTTTGGGGGAAAAACAAACCAGTTTAGTGGAAAACCCCCTATTTTGGGGAAAATGATTCCAGTTTGCTGGGAAAAAATGGTAAATGTAAAAAATGAATCCATTTTGGGGGCGAAAAACCCCAATTTAGAGGAAAATGAAACCAGTCTTGGTGGAAGAACTCCAATTTTAGGGGAAATGAAGCTAGTTTGGGGGCAGAAACCCGATTTTAGGGAAGAAGAACCCAGTTTCGGTGACAAAATCCGATTTTGACAAAAAAACCTCAGTTTGGGGAGGAAATATTTGATTTTTGGCGAAAATGAACCCATTTCCGATAGGAAAACTCGATTATGGAAAAAAAAAAAACCCTCAATTTGGTTGGAGAAACCCGATTTTGATAAAAATGAACCCAATTTCGGTGAAAAAACCCGATTTGAGGGAAAATGAATCCATTTTTCGGGGAGAAACCTGATTTTTTTGGGAAAATGAAAGCTGTTTGGACTGGGTTCATCTTTCTCAAAATCGGGTTTCTCCAACCAAAATGAGTTCATTTTTTTTTCCATAATCGTTTTTTTTCACTCGAACTGGGTTCATTTTCCAGAAAATCAGGTTTTCCCCCAAAATGTGTTCATTTCCCCAAAACTCATGTTTTTCCTGCCCAAACTGGGTTCATTTTCCCCAAAATCGAGGATTCCCCCCCCCAAACTGGGTTCATTTTCCCCAAAATCCGCTTTTAACCCTAAAATGTGTTAATTTTCCATCAAATCAAGTTTTTTTCCCCAAACTGCTTTCATTCTCCCCAAAATAAGAATTTTCCCTCCAAACTTGGTTCATTTCCCCAAAATCGGAGTTTTCCCCCAAAACGATTCATTTATTTTCCATAATCGGGGTTTTTTTTTTCCCCCCAAACTGGGTTCATTTCTCCTAAAATCGTGTTTTTACCCACCAAAATGTGTTCAATTCCGCTAAAATCGGGTTTCTCCCCCCAAACTTGGTTCATTTTCCCCATTATCCAATTTTTTCCCCACAAACTGACGGGTTATTCCCCCCAAACTGGTTCATTTTCCCCAAAACCGGGTTTTTACCCAAAAACATGATTGATTTTCCCCAAAATCGAGTTTTTCCACCCAAACTGGGTTCTTTTTCCCCAAAATTGGGGTTTTGCACCCCAAACTGAGTCCATTTCCCCCAAAATCATCTTTATCCCCGTAAACTGCGTTAATTTTCTATCAAATCGGTTTTTTTTCCCCCCAAACTGCATTCATTTTCCCCCAAATCGTGTTTTCCCCCACAAACTGGGTTCATTTGATACAAAATCCTTTCCCCCCCCCCAAAACTGAGGGGTTTTTTTGCCCGAAATCGGGTTTTTCACCCAAAAAACTGGGTTCATTTTCCCCAAAATTAGTTAATTCCCCCTAAACTTGGTTCAGTTTCCCTCAAATCAGGTTTCCCCCCCCAAACTGGCTTCATCTTCTCTCAAATCGGATTATTTCCCCAAAACTGGGTTCAATTGCCTCAAAATCGGGATTTCCCCCCAAAAACTGTCTTCATTTCCTACAAAATTTTGGGAAAATGAACCCAGTTTGGGAGTAAAACCCGATTTTGAGGAAAATGAATCCAGTTTGTGGGGAAAAAATTGGATAATGGGGGAGAACCAAGTTTGGGGGGAGAAACCCGATTTTTGCGGAATTCAACACATTTTTGGTGGGAAAAACCACGATTTTAGGGGAAATGAACCCAGTTGGGGGAAAAAAACTAGTTTTGAGGAAAATGAACCCTGTTTGGGTGGAAAAAATCCCGATTTTGGGGAAAATGAATCCAATATAGGGGGAAAACCCCAATTTTGGGGAATATGAACCAGTTTGAAGGGACTACCCCGAAAATGTGTTACGTTTTCCTATAATCGCGACTTTTTTCACCCAAAACTGCTTTCATTTTCCCCAAAATTGGGGGTTTCCTCCAATCTGAGTTTATTTTCCCAAAATCAGGTTTTCCTCCCAAAATGGGTTCATTTCTCTGCCATAATTGGGTTTGTCCACCCAAACTGGCTTCGTTTCCCCCAAAATCAGTTTTTTCTTCCTCAGACTGCGTTCACTTTGCCCAAAATCGGGTTTTGTCCCTTAAACTGCGTTTATTTTTTCCCTAAAATTGGGTTTCCCCCCCAAAAAAACTGGGTTCATTTTCCTCAAAATCGAGTTTTCCCCCAAAAACTGTCTTAATTTCCTACAAAATTTTGGGAAAATGAACCCAGTTTGGGAGAAAAACCCGATTTTGGGGAAAATGAATCCAGTTTGCGAGGAAAAAATTGGATAATGGGGAAAATGAACCCAGTTTGGGGGGAGAAACCCGATATTAGCGGAATTGAACGCATTTTGGGGGGAAAAAACACGATTTTAGGAGAAATGAACCCAGTTTTGGGGGAAAAAAAACCCCGATTATGGAAAATAAATGAATCGTTTTGGGGGAAAACTCCGATTTTGGGGAAATGAACCAAGTTTCGAGGGAAAATTCTTATTTTGGGGAGAATGAAAGCAGTTTGGGGGAAAAAACTTGATTTGATGGAAAATTAACATATTTTAGGGTTAAAAGCGGATTTTGGGGAAAATGAACCCAGTTTGGGGGGGGGGAACCCAATTTCAGGGAAAAAATAAACGCAGTTTAAGGGACAAAACCCGATTTTGGGCAAAGTGAACCCAGTTTGGGGGGGGGGGAAGATTTTGGGGAAAAGCAACCCAGTTCAGAGTGAAAAAAAATTTTGGGGGAAAAATCATTCCAGTTTGTGGGGAAAAAAAATTAGTAATGGGGAAAATGAACCCATTTTGGGGGAAAACCCCGAATTTAGAGGAAAATGAACCCAGTTTTTTTGGAAAACTCTAATTTAGGAGAAAATGAAGCCAGTTTGGGGGGAAAAAACAATTTTTGGGAAAATGAACGCAGGTTGGGGGAAAAAAAACAGATTTTAGGGAACATGAACCCACTTTCTTGGAGAAACTCGATTTTGGCGATAATGAACCCAGTTTGGGGAGGAAAAATCTGATTTTTGGGGAAATGAACCCATTTTGGGGGAAAAAACCTCATTTTCGGGAAAGTGAACCCAATTCGGGTGGAAAAACCCAATTAAGGAAAAAAATGGACTCATTTTGGGGGAAAAACCCGATTTTGCAGAAAATGAACACAGTTTGGGGGAAAAAAAAACAATTTGAGAGAAAATGGACCCAGTTTGGTGTGCAAAAAACCGTTTTAGGGGGAAATTAATCCAGTTTGTGAGGAATAAAATGGATAACTTGGAAAATGAACGAATTTGGGAGAAAACGCCAAATTTAGAGTGAAATGAACCCAGTTTTGGGGGGGAAACCCAATTTTAGGGGAAAAATAAACGCAGTTTAAGGGACAAAACCCGATTTTGGGCAAAGTGAACCCAGTCTGTGGAAGAAAAAACTGATTTTGGGGGAAATGAAGCCAGTTTGGGTGGACAAAACCAATTATGGCAAAGAAATGAACCCATTTTGGGAGGAAAACCTGATTTTGGGAAAATAAACTCAGATTGGAGGAAACCCCCAATTTTGGGGAAAATGAAAGCAGTTTTGGGTGAAAAAAGTCGCGATTGTAGGAAAACGTAACACATTTTCGGGGTAGTCCCTTCAAACTGGTTCATATTCCCCAAAATTGGGGTTTTCCCCCTATATTGGACTCATTTTCCCCAAAATCTCCCCAAAATCGGGTTTTTTTCCACCCAAACAGGGTTCATTTTCCTCAAAACTAGTTTTTTTCCCCCAACTGGGTTCATTTCCCCTAAAATCGTGGTTTTTCCCACCAAAAATGTGTTGAATTCCGCTAAAATCGGGTTTCTCCTCCCAAACTTGGTTCATTTTCCCCATTATCCAATTTTTTCCCCACAAACTGGATTCATTTTCCTCAAAATCGGGTTTTTCTCCCAAACTGGGTTCATTTTCCCAAAATTTTGTAGGAAATGAAGACAGTTTTGGGGGGAAAATCTCGATTTGGAGGCAAATGAACCCAGTTTGGTGGAAAAAACCCACGATTTTAGGAAAAACGTACCCATTTTTGGGGGAAAACAATCCGATTTAGGGGGAAATGAACCCTGATTGGGAAAAAAACCCCGATTTTGGGGGAAAGTGAACCCCTTTTGCGTGTAAAAAACCCGATTTTGTGGAAAATTAACCCAGTTTTGGGGGGGGGGGGGAAACCCGATTTTGGGGAAAAGCAACCCAGTTCAGAGGGAAAAAAAACCTTTTTGGGTGAACATCATTCCAGTTTGTGAGGAAAAAAATGAGTAATGGGGAAAATGAACCCATTTTGGGGGAAAACCCCGAATTTAGAGGAAAATGAACCCTGTTTCTTTTTGGAAAATTCCAATTAAGGGAAATGAAGCCATATTGGGGGGGGGGGGGGGGAAATGTTGGGGAAAATGAACGGAGGTTGGGGGATAAAAACAGATTTTAGGGAACATGAACCCAGTTTCGTGGAGAAACTCGATTTTGGCGATAATGAACCCAGTTTGGGGAGGAAAAATCTGATTTTTGGGGAAATGAAACCATTTTGGTGGAAAAACCTGATTTTCGGGAAAATGAACCCAGTTCGGGTGGAAAAACCCGATTATGGGAAATAATGGACTCATTTTAGGGGAAAAATCCGATTTTGGAGAAGATGAAAACATTTTGGGGGAAAAAAAACCCAATTTGAGAGAAAATGGACCCAGTTTGGTGTGGAAAAAACTGATTTTGGGGGAAATGAAGCCAGTTTGGGTGGAAAAACCCAATTATGGCAGAGAAATGAACCCATTTTGGGAGGAAAACCTGATTTTGGGAAAATAAACTCAGTTTGGGGGAAACCCCCAATTTTGGGAAAAATGAAAGCAGTTTTGGGTGAAAAAAGTCACGATTTTAGGAAAACATAACCCATTTTCAGGGTATAAATTCGATTTGGGGAAAAATGAAGCCAGTTTGGGTGGAAAAACCCAATTATGGCAGAGAAATGAACCCATTTTGGGAGGAAAACCTGATTTTGGGAAAATAAACTCAGTTTGGGGGAAAACCCCAATTTTGGGGAAAATGAAAGCAGTTTTGGGTGAAAAAAGTCACGATTTTAGGAAAACATAACCCATTTTCAGGGTATAAATTCGATTTGGGGGAAAATGAACCCAGTTTCGGGGCAAAAAAAACTATTTTGGGGGAAATAAAATCAGTTTTCGAGGAGGAAACCCGATTTTGGGGAAAATGAACCCAGTTTGCAGGGAAAAACACAATTTGACAGGTTATTCCCCGCAAACTGGTTCATTTTCCCCAAAATCGGGTTTTTACCCCAAAACATGATTGATTTTCCCCAAAATCGAGTTTTTCCCCGCAAACTGGGTTAATTTTCCTCAAAATCGGGTTTTTGCACCCCAAACTGAGTCCATTTCCCCCAAAATCATCTTTATCCCCGTAAACTGGGTTAATTTTCTATCAAATCGTATTTTTCCCCCCAAACTGCATTCATTTTCCCCAAAATCGTGTTTTCCCCCACAAACTGGGTTCATTTGATACAAAATCCTTTCCCCCCCCCCAAAACTGAGGGGTTTTTTTGCCCGAAATCGGGTTTTTCACCCAAAAAACTGGGTTCATTTTCCCCAAAATTAGTTAATTCCCCCTAAACTTGGTTCAGTTTCCCTCAAATCAGGTTTCCCCCCCCCAAACTGGCTTCATCTTCTCTCAAATCGGATTATTTCCCCAAAACTGGGTTCAATTGCCTCAAAATCGGGATTTCCCCCCAAAAACTGTCTTCATTTCCTACAAAATTTTGGGAAAATGAACCCAGTTTGGGAGAAAAACCCGATTTTGAGGAAAATGAATCCAGTTTGTGGGGAAAAAATTGGATAATGGGGAAAATGAACCAAGTTTGGGAGGAGAAACCCGATTTTAGCGGAATTCAACACATTTTTGGTGGGAAAAACCACGATTTTAGGGGAAATTAACCCAGTTGGGGGAAAAAAACTAGTTTTGAGGAAAATGAACCCTGTTTGGGTGGAAAAAACCCGTATTTGGGGAAAATGAATCCAATATAGGGGGAAAACCCCAATTTTGGGAATATGAACCAGTTTGAAGGGACTACCCCAAAAATGTGTTACGTTTTCCTAAAATCGCAATTTTTTTCACCCAAAACAGCTTTCATTTTCCCCAAAATTGGGGGTTTCCCCCAAACTGAGTTTATGTTCCCAAAATCAGGTTTTCCTCCCAAAATGGGTTCATTTCTCTGCCATAATTGGGTTTGTCCACCCAAACTGGCTTCGTTTCCCCCAAAATCAGTTTTTTCTTCCTCAGACTGCGTTCACTTTGCCCAAAATCGGGTTTTGTCCCTTAAACTGCGTTTATTTTTTCCCTAAAATTGGGTTTCCCTCCCCCCAAACTGGGTTCATTTTCCTGAAAATCGAGTTTTCCCCAAAAACTGTCTTCATTTCCTACAAAATTTTGGGAAAATGAACCCAGTTTGGGAGAAAAACATGATTGTGGGGAAAATGAATCCAGTTTGAGAGGAAAAAATTGGATAATGGGGAAAATGAACCCAGTTTGGGGGGAGAAACCAATATTAGCGGAATTGAACGCATTTGGGGGGGAAAAAACACGATTTTAGGAGAAATGAACCCAGTTTTGGGGGAAAAAAAACCCCGATTATGGAAAATAAATGAATCGTTTTGGGGGAAAACTCCGATTTTGGGGAAATGAACCAAGTTTGGGGGGAAAATTCTTATTTTGGGGAGAATGAAAGCAGTTTGGGGGAAAAAACTTGATTTGATGGAAAATTAACACATTTTAGGGTTAAAAGCGGATTTTGGGGAAAATGAACCCAGTTGGGGGGGGAATCCTCGATTTTGGGGAAAATGAACATAGTTTCGGGGGGAATCCTCAATTTTGGGGAAAATGAACCCAGTTTGGGCAGGAAAAACATGAGTTTTGGGGAAATGAACACATTTTAGGGGAAAACCTGATTTTCTGGAAAGTGAACCCAGTTCGAGTGAAAAAAAGCTTATGGAAAAAAAAGAACTCTTTTTGAAAAACCCGATTTTGGGAAAATGAAAGCAGTTTGGGGGTAAAAATCGCGATTTGAGTGAAACTTAACCCAGTTTCAGGGTATAAAGCCAATTTTGGGGAAAAAAAAGATTTTGAGGAAAATTAACCCAGTTTGGGGGGGAAAACTCGATTTTGGGGAAAATGAACCCAGTTTTGGGGGAAAAACGCAATTTGAGGGGATAGGAACCCAGTTTGGGGGAAAGAACTGATTTGGGGGCAAAGCAAACCCGTTTAGGGGGAAAACCCTGTTTGGGAAAAATGATTCCAGTTTGCGGGTTAAAAAATGGGTAATGGAAAAAATGAACCCATTTTGGGGATGACACCAAATTAGCGGAAAATGAACCCAGTTTTGGGGGGAGAACCCCAATTTTGGGGAAAATGAACCCAGTTCGGATGAGAAAACTCGATTATGGAAAAAAAAGTATGAACTCATTTTGGTTGGAGAAAGCTGATTTTGAGAAAGATGAACCCAGTTCATCCAGCTTTAATTTTCCCAAAAATCAGGTTTCTCCCCCCAAATTGGGTTCATTTTGCCCAAAATCGGGTTTTGGCCTTTAAACTGGGAACATTTTCCCCTTAATCTGTGTTTCCCCCCCAAACTGGGTTCATTTCCCCAAAATCGGGTTTATACACCTAAACTAAGTTCATTTTCCCAACAAGCGGATTTTTTCCCCCAACCTGTGTTCTTTTTACACAAAATCAGGGTTCTTCCCGAAATTGGGTTCTTTTTCCCCAAAATCGGGCTTCCCCCCGGCTAACGACTTGATTGTAAAGCATCCCGGACTTGTTCTACAATGAATAGCTGCTACAAGAAAAAGCATATACCCTGCAGGCTAGTCCGTCTCGAAGGCTAACGAAAACAGGCAAAGAGAGGAGCTGCTCTTGGTTCCTTGAGCAGCCTTCATTGTGTTTCCCCGGCTTTCACACCAAGCTCCGGCTGCTAACACTACTTTGGTCCGGAGACTGCGACTCCTCTTAACGGCTAGCTCTGTAAACTGAAGAGTCTCAAAAAGCTGTCTGTGGCCGCGGTTCCACAGACATCCCGGCAATCTGCTTCTTGCCTCCTTGAGGAACACTCAGTTCCGATTTCTAGCATCACATCACAGCGCATCCACATGAGTCCAAAATCCCTGATAGTCTTGCTATTTGGGAAATGTGTTAGCATGACATTGCATCTTCTAACAATGTATTTAAAGGGCAAATTATCAGATGATCTGCTCGTGCTTCAAGGACGAGGACTCCCTGTTTTCCTGTGCATTCTCATCAACCTCTTCAAACTCTTAGTGCTGAAACGTGCTACCACGGCAGGCACGGAATCCACAGCACATTCTCAGAACTGCACAAGTTTGTGTTTTCTCCGAGGGAGAGCAGAAAATAACCCCTTGATTTTAAAGAATCCAGGAATGTTCTACAATGAATAGCTGCTAGAAGAGCAAGCATTTTACCGTCAGGGTATTCCTTTCTTGAGGGCTTTCAAACACAGGCAAATAGAGGAGCTGCTCTTGGTTCCTTGAGCAGCCTTCACAGTGTTTCCCCGGCTTTCACACCAAGCTCCGGCTTTGGTCCGGAGACAGCGCCTTCTCTTACCGGCTAGCTCTGTAAACTGAAGTCTCAAAAAGCTGTCTCTGGCCGCGGTTCCACAGACTCCCCGGCAGTCAGCTTCTTGCCTCCTTGAGGAACACTCAGTTCCGATTACTAGCAGCTCATCACAGCGCATCCTCATGAGTCTAAACTTTTTCTTCCCCATAATCTTGCCACTTGGGAAATGTGTTAGCATGACATTGCATCTTCTAACAATGTAATTAAAGGGCAAATTATCAGATGATCTGCTCGTGCTTCAAGGACGAGGACTCCCTGTTTTCCTGTGCATTCTCATCAGCCTCTGCAAACTCTTAGTGCTGACACGTGCTACCACGGCAGGCAGGGAATCCACAGCACATTCTCTGAACTGCACGGGTTTGTGTTTTGTCCAAGGGAGAGCAGAAAATAACCTCCTGTCTTTAAAGAATCCAGGAATGTTCTACAATGAATAGCTGTTAGAAGAGCAAGCATTTTACCGTTAGGATATTCCTCTCTCGGGGGCTTTCAAATACAGACAGAGGAGCTGCTCTTGCTTTCTTGAGCAGCCTTCACAGTGTTTCCCCGGCTTTCACAACAAGCTCCGTCTGCAAACATTGCTTCGGCCCGGAGACACTTACCGGCTAGCTCTGTAAACTGAAACTCTCAAAAACTGTCTCTGCCTGCGGTTTAAAAGACATCCCGGCAGCCTGCTTTTTGCCTCTCTGAGGAACAGACATAAATGATATTGGGAAAGTGAAATCGGTTTGTGGGGAAACACTATTATGGGGAAAGTGAACACAGTTTTTGGGCGGAAACCCAAAAATGAACCCAGTTTGTGGGGAAAAACCCCGATTTGAGGGTAAATGAACCCAGTTTAGGGGAAAAACCCCGATTTTGGGGGAAAAACAAACCAGTTTAGTGGAAAACCCCTATTTTGGGGAAAATGATTCCAGTTTGCTGGGAAAAAATGGTAAATGTAAAAAATGAATCCATTTTGGGGGCGAAAAACCCCAATTTAGAGGAAAATGAAACCAGTCTTGGTGGAAGAACTCCAATTTTAGGGAAATGAAGCTAGTTTGGGGGCAGAAACCCGATTTTAGGGAAAAAGAACCCAGTTTCGGTGACAAAATCCGATTTTGACAAAAAAACCTCAGTTTGGGGAGGAAATATTTGATTTTTGGCGAAAATGAACCCATTTCCGATAGGAAAACTCGATTATGGAAAAAAAAACCCCTCAATTTGGTTGGAGAAACCCGATTTTGATGAAAATGAACCCAATTTCGGTGAAAAAACCCGATTTGAGGGAAAATGAATCCATTTTTCGGGGAGAAACCTGATTTTTTTGGGAAAATGAAAGCTGTTTGGACTGGGTTCATCTTTCTCAAATCGGGTTTCTCCAACCAAAATGAGTTCATTTTTTTCCATAATCGTTTTTTTTCACTCGAACTGGGTTCATTTTCCAGAAAATCAGGTTTTCCCCCAAAATGTGTTCATTTCCCCAAAACTCATGTTTTTCCTGCCCAAACTGGGTTCATTTTCCCCAAAATCGAGGATTCCCCCCCCCAAAATGGGTTCATTTTCCCCAAAATCCGCTTTTAACCCTAAAATGTGTTAATTTTCCATCAAATCAAGTTTTTTTCCCCAAACTGCTTTCATTCTCCCCAAAATAAGAATTTTCCCTCCAAACTTGGTTCATTTCCCAAAATCGGAGTTTTCCCCCAAAACGATTCATTTATTTTCCATAATCGGGTTTTTTTTCCCCCAAAACTGGTTCATTTCTCCTAAAATCGTGTTTTTACCCACCAAAATGTGTTCAATTCCGCTAAAATCGGGTTTCTCCCCCCAAACTTGGTCCATTTTCACCATTATCCAATTTTTTCCCCACAAACTGACGGGTTATTCCCCCCAAACTGGTTCATTTTCCCCAAAACCGGGTTTTTACCCAAAAACATGATTGATTTTCCCCCAAAATCGAGTTTTTCCACCCAAACTGGGTTCTTTTTCCCCAAAATTGGGGTTTTGCACCCCAAACTGAGTCCATTTCCCCCAAAATCATCTTTATCCCCGTAAACTGCGTTAATTTTCTATCAAATCGGTTTTTTCCCCCCCAAACTGCATTCATTTTCCCCCAAATCGTGTTTTCCCCCACAAACTGGGTTCATTTGATACAAAATCCTTTCCCCCCCCAAAAACTGAGGGTTTTTTTCTCAAAATCGGGTTTTTCACCCAAAAAAACTGGGTTCATTTTCCCCAAAATTAGTTAATTCCCCCTAAACTTGGTTCAGTTTCCCTCAAATCAGGTTTCCCCCCCCAAACTGGCTTCATCTTCTCTCAAATCGGATTTTTTTCCCCAAAACTGGGTTCAATTGCCTCAAAATCGGATTTCCCCCCAAAAACTGTCTTCATTTCCTACAAAATTTTGGGAAAATGAACCCAGTTTGGGAGAAAAACCCGATTTTGAGGAAATGAATCCAGTTTGTGGGGAAAAAATTGGATAATGGGGGAGAACCAAGTTTGGGGGGAGAAACCCGATTTTTGCGGAATTCAACACATTTTTGGTGGGAAAAACCACGATTTTAGGGGAAATTAACCCAGTTGGGGGAAAAAAACTAGTTTTGAGGAAAATGAACCCTGTTTGGGTGGAAAAAAAACCGATTTTGGGGAAAATGAATCCAATATAGGGGGAAAACCCCAATTTTGGGGAATATGAACCAGTTTGAAGGGACTACCCCGAAAATGTGTTACGTTTTCCTATAATCGCGACTTTTTTCACCCAAAACTGCTTTCATTTTCCCCAAAATTGGGGGTTTCCCCCAAACTGAGTTTATGTTCCCAAAATCAGGTTTTCCTCCCAAAATGGGTTCATTTCTCTGCCATAATTGGGTTTGTCCAACCAAACTGGCTTCGTTTCCCCCAAAATCAGTTTTTTTCTTCCTCAGACTGCGTTCACTTTGCCCAAAATCGGGTTTTGTCCCTTAAACTGCGTTTATTTTTTCCCTAAAATTGGGTTTCCCCCCCCCAAAAAACTGGCTTCATTTTTCTCAAAATCGAGTTTTCCCCCAAAAACTGTCTTAATTTCCTACAAAATTTTGGGAAAATGAACCCAGTTTGGGATAAAAACCCGATTTTGGGGAAAATGAATCCAGTTTGCGAGGAAAAAATTGGATAATGGGGAAAATGAACCCAGTTTGGGGGGAGAAACCCGATATT
>JAUMJJ010000459.1:0-45094 GCA_033556795.1 Tapera naevia | reverse complement strand
GATTCTTTAAAATCAAGGGGTTAGTTTCTGCTCTCCTTTGGAGAAACACAAAACCGTGCCGTTCAGAGAAGGTGCTGTGGATTCCCTGCCTGCTGTTTCAGTAGAAAGAGTTTGCAGAGGCTGATGAGACTACACTGGAAAACAGGGATCCCTCGTCCTTGAAGAACGAGCAGATCATCTGATAATTTTCCCTTTAATTACATTGTTAGAAGATGAAAAGTCATGCTAAAACAATTTTCATAAATAGCAAGTTTCTTAGAGAGAAAGATTTTAGACTCGTGCATGCGCTGTGATGTGATGCTAGATATCTGAAATGACTGCTCCTCAGAGCGGCAAGGAGCAGACAGCCGAGATGTCTGTGGAACCGCGGCCAGAGACAGCTTTCTGAGCGGTTTCAGTTTAGAGAGCCAGCCGGCAAGAGAAGGCGCTGTCTCCGGACCAACGTAATGTTTGCAGCCGGAATGTGGTGTGAAAGCCGGGGAAACACTGTGAAGGCTGCTCAAGAAAGCAGGAGCAGATCCTCTCTTTGCCTGTATTTGTAAGCCTTCGAGAGAGGAATACCCTGCCGGTAAAAAGCTTTCTCTTCTGGCAGGTATTCATGGAAGGAAATTCCAGGATTCTTTAAATTCAAAGGGTTAGTTTCTGCACTCCCTTGGAGGAAAAACAAAACCGTGCAGTTCAGAGAATGTGTGTGAATTCGCTGCCGGCTGTTGTAACAAGTTTCAGCAGAAACAGTTTGCAGAGGCTGAAGGGAATGGACAGGAAAAAAGGGATCTCTCGTCCTTGAACACGAACAGATCATCTGATTATTTGTCTTTTAAATACATTGTTAGGAGATTAGATGTCATGCTAAAACATTTCCAAAATAGAAAATTCGGGGGTGGGTAGGAGGCAAGATTTTAGACTGCTGTGGACGCGCTTTAATATGCTGCTAGAAATCGGAAAAGACTGTTCGTCAGGGAGGCAAGCAGCAGACCGCCGGGATGTCTGTAGAACCGCGGCGAGAGGCAGCTTTCCGACCGGCTTCAGTTTAGAGAGCTAGCCGGTAAGAGAAGGCACTGTCTCCCGAACAACGTAATGTTTGCAGCTGAAGCCTACTGTGAAAGCCGGGGCTACACTGTGAAGGCTGCGCAAGAAAGCAAAAGCAGCTCGACTCTTTGCCTGTATTTGTCAGCCTTCGAGAGAGGAATAGCCTGCCGCTAAAATGCTTTCTCTTCTAGCAGCGATTCATGGAAGAACATTCCAGGATTCTTTAAAATCAAGGGGTTAGTTTCTGCTCTCCTTTGGAGAAACACAAAACCGTGCCGTTCAGAGAATGTGCTGTGGATTCCCTGCCTGCTGTTTCAGTAGAAAGAGTTTGCAGAGGCTGATGAGACTACACTGGAAAACAGGGATCCCTCGTCCTTGAAGCACGAGCAGATCATCTGATAATTTTCCCTTTAATTACATTGTTAGAAGATGAAAAGTCATGCTAAAACAATTTCATAAATAGCAAGTTTCTAAGAGAGAAAGATTTTAGACTCATGTGCATGCGCTGTGATGTGATGCTAGATATCTGAAATGACTGCTCCTCAGAGCGGCAAGGAGCAGACAGCCGAGATGTCTGTGAAACCGCGGCCAGAGACAGCTTTCTGAGCGGTTTCAGTTTAGAGAGCCAGCCGGCAAGAGAAGGCGCTGTCTCCGGACCAACGTAATGTTTGCAGCCGGAATGTGGTGTGAAAGCCGGGAAACACTGTGAAGGCTGCTCAAGAAAGCAGGAGCAGATCCTCACTTTGCCTGTATTTGTAAGCCTTAAAGGAGGAATACCCTGCCGGTAAAAAGCTTTCTCTTCTGGCAGCTATTCATGGAAGGAAATTCCAGGATTCTTTAAATCAAGGGGTTAGTTTTTGAGATAAATGAACCCATTTTTGGGGGGGGGGGGGGGGGGGGGGGGGGAAGGATTTTTGAGATAGTTAACACAGTAATTGGGAATAAACCCTGATTATGGGGAAAATGAACCCAGTGTGGAGTGGAAATACAAGCTTTTGTGGAAAATGAACCGTTTTAGGAGGGGAAAATCTGATTTGTGTGAATATGCACCATTGTTTGGGGAAAAAATATGATTTTGGAGAAAATGAACCCAGTTTGGGGGGAAAAAATCTGATTTTGGGGGAAATGAATCCAGTTTTGGGAGGGAAATAATGATTTTGGTGAAATTTTTGGTGTAATTTTTGGTGAATTTTTGATTTTTTTTTTCCCAAAATCTTCTATTTCCTCTGAAACACTGGGTTCATTTTCCCCAAAATCAGGTTTTTTTCCCCATTACTGGGTTCATTTTCCCCAAAATAATTTTTTTCACAAAACTGATTTCATTTTCCCCAAAATAATTTTTTCCCCAAAACTGGGTTCATTTTTCCCATAATCGGGTTTTTTCCTCCCAAACGGGGTTCATTTTCCCCAAAATTTGGGTTTTTACCCAATTACTGGGTTCATTTTCCCAAAAATAATTTTTTTTCCCCAAAATTGGGTTCATTTTCCTTAAAAACGGGTTTTTTACCCAAAACTGGGTTCATTTTCTGCATAAATAGTTTTTATCCTCCAAAAATATATTCATTTTCCACAAAATCCTTATTTCCCCCCAAAACTGGATGCTTTTTCTCCAAAATCAGGTGTTCCCCTCCAAACAGTGTTCATTTTCTCCAAAATCTTCTATTTCCACTCCACACTGGGTTCATTTTACCCAAAATCCTTTTTCTCCCCCAAAAACTGGGTACATTTTCACACAAATCAGGTTTTCCCCTCCTATCTGATTTCATTTTCCCCAAAATCTTCAATTTCCACTCCACACTGGTTCATTTTCCCAAAATCAGGATTTTTTTCGCCATTACTGGGTTCATTTTCCCCAAAATCATTTTTTCCCCCAAAACTGTGTTCATTTTCCCCAAAATATGTTTTTTTTTCCACCAAAACTGGCTTTATTTCCCTAAATATTGGGTTTTCCCCACCAAATTGTGTTCATTTTCTCCAAAACCTGGTTGTTTTGGAGAAGCCCCAATTACTGGCTTTATTTCCCAAAAAAATTTTTTTCCCTCAAAACTGGGTTCATTTTAATCAAAAACGGGTTATCCCTCCAAACTGGGTTAATTTTCCCCATAATCAGCTTCTTTCTTCCTAAACTGGGTTCATTTTCCCCAAAATCCTTTTTTTCCACAAAACACTGGGTGCATTTTCACACAAATCTAGTTTTCCCCTCCAGTGTTCATTTTCCCCAAAACCAGGTTTTTTCCCCTCCAGTGTTCATTTTCCCCAAAATCGGATTTTTTCCTCCCAAACTGGGTTGATTTTCCCCAAAGTCGGTTTTTTTTACAGCAAAAGTCGGTTCATTTCTCTACAAGTATTCCCCCCCCCCAACTCTGCTGATTTTCCCCAAAATTCGGGTTTTTTTACCCAATTACTGCGTTCATTTTCCCCAAAATAATTTTTTTCCCCCAAAACAGTGTTCATTTTCCGTATAATCAGAATTTTTCCTCCGAAACTAGGTTCATTTTCCGCAAAATCCCTATTAACCCCCAAAACTGGGTACATTTTCACACAAATCAGGTTGTCCCGTCCAAACTGATTTCATTTTCCTCAAAACCTTCTATTTCCACTCCGCACTTGGTTCATTTTCCCCAAAATCAGGATTTTTCCCCATTACTGGGTTCATTTTCTCCAAAATCAGGGTTTTTTCTCACAAAGTGGGTTAATTTTTCCAAAAATCATTTTTTTACCCCAAAACTGGGTTCATTTTCCCCAAAATATGTTTTTTCCACCAAAACTGGGTTTATTTCCCCTACATATTAGGTTTTCCCCAACAAACTGTGTTCATTTTCCCCAAAATCCGGGTTTTTTACCCGATCACTGGGTTCATTTTCCCCAAAATCATTTTTTTCCCCAAAACTGGGTTCATTTTCCTTGAAAACAGGTTTTTCCGCAAAACTGGGTTCATTTTCCACATAATCAGCTTTTTTCCTCCGAAAATAGGTTCATTTTACATAAAATCCTTATTTCCCCCCAAAACTCAGTTCATTTTCACAAATATCAGGTTTTCCCCTCCTATCTGATTTCATTTTCCCCAAAATCTTCTATTTCCATTCCACACTGGGTTCATTTTCCCCAAAATCATTTTTTTCCCCATTACTGGGTTCATTTTCCCCAAAATCATTTTTTCCCCCCAAAACTCCATTTCCCCAAAATATGTTTTTTTTCCACCAAAAATGGGTTCACTTCCCTACAAATTTGGTTTTCCCTACCAAACTGGTTCCATTTTCCCCCAAATTAGAGTTTTTTACCCAATTACTGCGTTCATTTCCCCCAAAATCATTTTTCCCCCCAAAAGGGGTTCATTTTCCGCATAATCAGATTTTTTCCTCCAAAACTAGGTTCATTTTCCACAAAATCCTTCCCCCCCCCCCCCCAAAACTGGGTAAATTTTCACACAAATCAGGTTGTCCCCTCCAAACTGATTTCATTTTCCTCAAAATATTCTATTTCCACTCCGCACTTGGTTCATTTTCCCCAAAATCAGGATTTTTCCCCATTACTGCGTTCATTTTCCCCAAAATATATTTTTTTCCACAAAACTGGGTTTATTTCCCTACAAATTGGGTTTTCCCCACCAGACTGGGTTCATTTTTCTCCAAAATCCGGGGTTTTTACCCAATTACTGGCTTTATTTCCACAAAATATTTTCCCCTCCCCAAACTGGGTTCATTTTCCCCATAATCAGCTTCTATCCTCCCAAACTGGGTTCATTTTCCCCAAAATCCTTTTTTTCTTCAAAACACTGGATGCATTTTCACACAAATCAAGTTTTCCCCTCCAAACAGTGTTCATTTTCCCCAAAATCAGTTTTTTTCCCCATTACTGGGTTCATTTCCCCAAAATCGGGTTTTTTCCCCCCAAACTGGGTTCATTTTCCCCAAAATCGTTTTTTTCCCTCCCAAACTGGGTTGATTTTCCCCAAAGTTGGTTTTTTTCGAGCAAAACTCGGTTCATTTCCCTACAAGTTGGTTCCCCCCCCCCCCCAAACTCTGTTCATTTTCAAAAAAAAAACGGGTTTTTTACCCGATTACTGGGTTCATTTTCCCCAAAATAAATTTTTTCCCCCAAACTGGGTTCATTTTCCTTAAAAATGGATTTTCCCCCCAAAACTGGGTTCATTTTCCGCATAATCAGCATTTTTTTTCCTCCAAAACTAGGTTCATTTTCCAGAAAATCCCTATTAACCCCCAAAACTGGGTACATTTCACACAAATCAGGTTGTCCCCTCCAAACTGATTTCATTTTCCTCAAAATCTTCTATTTCCACTCCGCACTTGGTTCATTTTCCCCAAAATCAGGATTTTTCCCCATTACTGCGTTCATTTTCCCCAAAATATATTTTTTCCACAAAACTGGGTTTATTTCCCTACAAATTGGGTTTTCCCCACCAGACTGGGTTCATTTTTCTCCAAAATCCGGGGTTTTTACCCAATTACTGGCTTATTTCCACAAAATATTTTTTCCCCCCCAAACTGGTTCATTTCCCCCATAATCAGCTTCTCTCCTCCCAAACTGGGTTCATTTTCCCCAAAATAATTTTTTCCCAAAAAAAAACTGGGTTCATTTTCCTCAAAATATGTTTTTTTCCACCAAAAATGGGTTTATTTCCCTACATATCGGGTTTTCCCCACCAAATTGTGTTCATTTTCCCCAACATATGGATTTTTGAACCAGTTACTGGCTTTATTTCCCCAAAATCTTTTTTTTTCCTTCAAAACTGGGTTCATTTAAACCAAAAATGGTTTTTTCCCCCAAAACTGGTTTCATTTTCCCCATAATCAGATTCTTTCCTCCCAAGCTGTGTTCATTTTCCCCAGAGTCCGGGTTTTCCAATTACTGGGTTCATTTCCCGAAAATTATTTTTTTTTCCCCCATAATTGGGGTAATTTGCCTCAAAATCGGATTTTTTCCTCCCTAACTGGGTTCATTTTCCCCAAAGTCATTTTTTTTCCCACCAAAACTCAGTTCATTTCCCGAATTTTGTGGAAAATGAACCCAGTTTCAGAGGGAAAAACTGATTATGCAGAAAATAAACCCAGTTTTGGGGAAAACAATTATTTTGGAGAAAACGAACCCAGTAATTGGGTAAAACAACCGAATTTTGGGGAAAATGAACAAAGTTTGGGGGGGAAAACCAACTTCTAGGGAAATGAACCGAGTTTTGGTGGAAAAAAACCCGAATTTAGGGAAAATGGACCCAGTTTTGGGGGAAAAATCTGTTTTTGGGGAAAATGAACCAAGTGTGGAGTGGGAAATAGAAGATTTTGGGGAAAATGAATACTGTTTTGAGGGGAAAACCTGATTTGTGTGAAAATAAACCCAGTTTTGGGGGGAAATAAGGATTTTGTGGAAAATGAACCTAGTTTCGGAGGAAAAATGCTGATTATGCGGAAAATGAACCCAGTTTTGGCAGAAAAACCCGTTTTTAAGGAAAATGAACCCAGTTTTGGGGAAAAAAAATATTTTGGGAAAATGAACCCAGTAATTGGGTTAAAAAATTCGAATTTTGGGGAAAATGAACAAAGTTTTGGGCGGAGGAAACCAACTTGTAGGGAAATGAACCGAGTTTGGGAGGAAAGAAGCTGATTATGGTGAAAATTAACCCAGTTTGGGGGGGAAAAAACCTGATTTGTATGAAAATGCATCCAGTTTGGGGGGGGGGGGGGGGGGGGGGCGAAGTGATTTTGGGGAAAATTAACCCAGTAATTTTGTAAAATTTTGTAAAAAACCCTAATTTGGGGGAAAATGAACACAGTTTGGGGGGAAAACCCAACTTGTAGGTAAATGGTCTCTGTTTTGGTGGAAAAAAATCGATTTTGGGGAAAATGAACCGTGCTTTGGGAAAAAATTATTTTGGGGAAATGAACCCAGTAATTGGGAAATAACCCGGATTTGGGGGAAAATGAAATCAGTTTGGAGGGGAAAATCTCATTTGTGTGAAAATGCAGCCAGATTTTTTTTGGGGGGGGGGGGGGGGAGGGGGGGAAACGATTTCGGGAAAATGAAGTCAGTTTTGGTGGAAAAAAACCGATTTTGGGGAAATGAATCCAGTAATGGAGAAAAAAAATGATTTTGGGGAAAATAAACCCAGTGTGGAGTGGAAATAGAAGATTTTTGGAAAATGTAATCAGTTTGGAGGGGGAAAACCTGATTTCTGTGAAAGTGCACCCAGTTTTTGTGGAAAAAAAGGATTTTGGGGAAAATGAACCCAATTTGGGAGGAAAAAAACCCGATTTTTGGGAAAATGAATCCAGTCGGGAGGAGAAAAAACCCTCATTTTCCACAAAATATGTTTTATTCCAGCAAAACTGGGTTCATTTCCCTACAATTTCATTTTCCACAGAATCTGTTTCTTTCCACCTTAACTGTGTTCCTTTCCCTACAAAATGGGTTTCCCCCACCAAACTCTGTTCATTTTCCCCATAATCGGTATTTTCCCCATTACTGGTTCATTTTCCCCATAACAGGGTTTATTATATTCAAAAACGGCTTTTTCCCACAAACTGGCTTCATTTTCCCCATAATCAGTTTTTTTTTCTCCCAAACTGGGTTAATTCCTCCCAAAATCTGAAATGACTATTCGTCAGGGAGGCAAGAAGAAGACCGCCGGATGTCTTTAGAACCGCGGCGAGAGGCATTTTTCCGACCGGCTTCAGTTTAGAGAGCTAGCCGGTAAGAGAAGGCACTGTCTCCCGAACAACGTAATGTTTGCAGCTGAAGCCTACTGTGAAAGCCGGGGCTACACTGTGAAGGCTGCGCAAGAAAGCAAAAGCAGCTCGACTCTTTGCCTGTATTTGTCAGCCTTCGAGAGAGGAATAGCCTGCCGCTAAAATGCTTTCTCTTCTAGCAGCGATTCATGGAAGAACATTCTGTGATTCTTTAAAATCAAGGGGTTAGTTTCTGCTCTCCTTTGGAGAAACACAAAACCGTGCCGTTCAGAGAATGTGCTGTGGATTCCTGCCTGCTGTTTCAGTAGAAAGAGTTTGCAGAGGCTGATGAGACTACACTGGAAAACAGGGATCCCTCGTCCTTGAAGCACGAGCAGATCATCTGATAATTTTCCCTTTAATTACATTGTTAGAAGATGAAAAGTCATGCTAAAACAATTTTCATAAATAGCAAGTTTCTAAGAGAGAAAGATTTTAGACTCGTGCATGCGCTGTGATGTGATGCTAGATATCTGAAATGACTGCTCCTCAGAGCGGCAAGGAGCAGACAGCCGAGATGTCTGTGAAACCGCGGCCAGAGACAGCTTTCTGAGCGGTTTCAGTTTAGAGAGCCAGCCGGCAAGAGAAGGCGCTGTCTCCGGACCAACGTAATGTTTGCAGCCGGAATGTGGTGTGAAAGCCGGGGAAACACTGTGAAGGCTGCTCAAGAAAGCAGGAGCAGATCCTCTCTTTGCCTGTATTTGTAAGCCTTCGAGAGAGGAATACCCTGCCGGTAAAAAGCTTTCTCTTCTGGCAGCTATTCATGGAAGGAAATTCCAGGATTCTTTAAATTCAAAGGGTTAGTTTCTGCACTCCCTTGGAGGAAAAACAAAACCGTGCAGTTCAGAGAATGTGTGTGAATTCGCTGCCGGCTGTTGTAACAAGTTTCAGCAGAAACAGTTTGCAGAGGCTGAAGGGAAAGGACAGGAAAAAAAGGGATCTCTCGTCCTTGAACACGAGCAGATCATCCGATTATTTGTCTTTTAAATACATTGTTAGGAGATTAGATGTCATGCTAAAACATTTCCAAAATAGAAAATTCGGGGGTGGGTAGGAGGCAAGATTTTAGACTGCTGTGGACGCGCTTTAATATGCTGCTAGAAATCGGAAAGACTGTTCGTCAGGGAGGCAAGCAGCAGACCGCCGGGATGTCTGTAGAACCGCGGCGAGAGGCAGCTTTCCGACCGGCTTCAGTTTAGAGAGCTAGCCGGTAAGAGAAGGCACTGTCTCCCGAACAACGTAATGTTTGCAGCTGAAGCCTACTGTGAAAGCCGGGGCTACACTGTGAAGGCTGCGCAAGAAAGCAAAAGCAGCTCGACTCTTTGCCTGTATTTGTCAGCCTTCGAGAGAGGAATAGCCTGCCGCTAAAATGCTTTCTCTTCTAGCAGCGATTCATGGAAGAACATTCCAGGATTCTTTAAAATCAAGGGGTTAATTTCTGCTCTCCTTTGGAGAAACACAAAACCGTGCCGTTCAGAGAATGTGCTGTGGATTCCCTGCCTGCTGTTTCAGTAGAAAGAGTTTGCAGAGGCTGATGAGACTACACTGGAAAACAGGGATCCCTCGTCCTTGAAGCACGAGCAGATCATCTGATAATTTTCCCTTTAATTACATTGTTAGAAGATGAAAAGTCATGCTAAAACAATTTTCATAAATAGCAAGTTTCTAAGAGAGAAAGATTTTAGACTCATGTGCATGCGCTGTGATGTGATGCTAGATATCTGAAATGACTGCTCCTCAGAGCGGCAAGGAGCAGACAGCCGAGATGTCTGTGAAACCGCGGCCAGAGACAGCTTTCTGAGCGGTTTCAGTTTAGAGAGCCAGCCGGCAAGAGAAGGCGCTGTCTCCGGACCAACGTAATGTTTGCAGCCGGAATGTGGTGTGAAAGCCGGGGAAACACTGTGAAGGCTGCTCAAGAAAGCAGGAGCAGATCCTCTCTTTGCCTGTATTTGTAAGCCTTCGAGAGAGGAATACCCTGCCGGTAAAAAGCTTTCTCTTCTGACAGCTATTCATGGAAGGAAATTCCAGGATTCTTTAAAATCAAGGGGTTAGTTTTTGAGATAAATTAACCCATTTTTTGGGGGGGGGGGGGGGGGGGGGGGAAGGATTTTTGAGATAGTTAACACAGTAATTGGGAATAAACCCTGATTATGGGGAAAATGAACCCAGTGTGGAGTGGAAATAGAAGCTTTTGTGGAAAATGAACGTTTTAGGAGGGGAAATCTGATTTGTGTGAATATGCACCCATTTTTGGGGGAAAAATATGATTTTGGAGAAAATGAACCCAGTTTGGGGGGAAAAATCTGATTTTGGGGGAAATGAATCCAGTTTTGGGAGGGAAATAATGATTTTGGTGAATTTTTGGTGTAATTTTTGGTGAATTTTGATTTTTTTTTTTCCCCAAAATCTTCTATTTCCTCTGAAACACTGGGTTCATTTTCCCCAAAATCAGTTTTTTTTCCCCATTACTGGGTTCATTTTCCCCAAAATAATTTTTTTCACAAAACTGATTTCATTTTCCCCAAAATAATTTTTTCCCAAAACTGGGTTCATTTTTCCCATAATCGGGTTTTTTCCTCCCAAACGGGGTTCATTTTCCCCAAAATTTGGGTTTTTTACCCAATTACTGGGTTCATTTTCCCAAAAATAATTTTTTTTTCCCCAAAATTGGGTTCATTTTCCTTAAAAACGGGTTTTTTACCCCAAAAACTGGGTTCATTTTCTGCATAAATAGTTTTTATCCTCCAAAAATATATTCATTTCCACAAAATCCTTATTTCCCCCCAAAACTGGATGCTTTTTCTCCCAAAATCAGGTGTTCCCCTCCAAACAGTGTTCATTTTCTCCAAAATCTTCTATTTCCACTCCACACTGGGTTCATTTTACCCAAAATCCTTTTTCTCCCCCAAAACTGGGTACATTTTCACACAAATCAGGTTTTCCCCTCCTATCTGATTTCATTTTCCCCAAAATCTTCAATTTCCACTCCACACTGGGTTCATTTTCCCCAAAATCAGGATTTTTCGCCATTACTGGGTTCATTTTCCCCAAAATCATTTTTTCCCCCAAAACTGTGTTCATTTTCCCCCAAATATGTTTTTTTTTTCCACCAAAACTGGCTTTATTTCCCTAAATATTGGGTTTTCCCCACCAAATTGTGTTCATTTTCTCCAAAACCTGGTTGTTTTGGAGAAGCCCCAATTACTCGCTTTATTTACTAAAAAAATTTTTTTCCCTCAAAACTGGGTTCATTTTAATCAAAAACGGGTTATCCCCTCCAAACTGGGTTAATTTTCCCCATAATCAGCTTCTTTCTTCCTAAACTGGGTTCATTTTCCCCAAAATCCTTTTTTTCCACAAAACACTGGGTGCATTTTCACACAAATCTAGTTTTCCCCTCCAGTGTTCATTTTCCCCAAAACCAGGTTTTTTCCCCTCCAGTGTTCATTTTCCCCAAAATCGGATTTTTTCCTCCCAAACTGGGTTGATTTTCCCCAAAGTCGGTTTTTTTACAGCAAAAGTCGGTTCATTTCTCTACAAGTATTCCCCCCCCCCCCAACTCTGCTGATTTTCCCCAAAATTCGGGTTTTTTTTACCCAATTACTGCGTTCATTTTCCCCAAAATAATTTTTTCCCCCAAAACAGTGTTCATTTTCGTATAATCAGAATTTTTCCTCCGAAACTAGGTTCATTTTCCGCAAAATCCCTATTAACCCCCAAAACTGGGTACATTTTCACACAAATCAGGTTGTCCCGTCCAAAACTGATTTCATTTTCCTCAAAACCTTCTATTTCCACTCCGCACTTGGTTCATTTTCCCCAAAATCAGGATTTTTCCTTTCTCCAAAATCAGGGGTTTTTCTCACAAAGTGGGTTAATTTTTCCAAAAATCATTTTTTTACCCCAAAACTGGGTTCATTTTCCCAAAATATGTTTTTCCCACCAAAACTGGGTTTATTTCCCTACATATTAGGTTTTCCCCAACAAACTGTGTTCATTTTCCCCAAAATCCGGGTTTTTTACCCGATCACTGGGTTCATTTTCCCCAAAATCATTTTTTTCCCCAAAACTGGGTTCATTTTCCTTGAAAACAGGTTTTTCCGCAAAACTGGGTTCATTTTCCACATAATCAGCTTTTTTCCTCCGAAAATAGGTTCATTTTACATAAAATCCTTATTTCCCCCAAAACTCAGTTCATTTCACAAATATCAGGTTTTCCCCTCCTATCTGATTTCATTTTCCCCAAAATCTTCTATTTCCATTCCACACTGGGTTCATTTTCCCCAAAATCATTTTTTTCCCCATTACTGGGTTCATTTTCCCAAAATCATTTTTTCCCCCCAAAACTCCATTTTCCCCAAAATATGTTTTTTTCCACCAAAAATGGGTTCACTTCCCTACAAATTTGGTTTTCCCTACCAAACTGGTTCCATTTTCCCCCAAATTAGAGTTTTTTACCCAATTACTGCGTTCATTTCCCCCAAAATCATTTTTCCCCCCAAAAGGGGTTCATTTTCCGCATAATCAGATTTTTTCCTCCAAAACTAGGTTCATTTTCCACAAAATCCTTCCCCCCCCCCCCCCCCAAAACTGGGTAAATTTTCACACAAATCAGGTTGTCCCCTCCAAACTGATTTCATTTTCCTCAAAATATTCTATTTCCACTCCGCACTTGGTTCATTTTCCCCAAAATCAGGATTTTTCCCCATTACTGCGTTCATTTTCCCCAAAATATATTTTTTTCCACAAAACTGGGTTTATTTCCCTACAAATTGGGTTTTCCCCACCAGACTGGGTTCATTTTTCTCCAAAATCCGGGGTTTTTACCCAATTACTGGCTTTATTTCCACAAAATATTTTCCCCTCCCCAAACTGGGTTCATTTTCCCCATAATCAGCTTCTATCCTCCCAAACTGGGTTCATTTTCCCCAAAATCCTTTTTTTCCCCAAAACACTGGATGCATTTTCACACAAATCAAGTTTTCCCCTCCAAACAGTGTTCATTTTCCCCAAAATCAGGTTTTTTCCCCATTACTGGGTTCATTTCCCCAAAATCGGGTTTTTTCCCCCAAACTGGGTTCATTTTCCCCAAAATCGTTTTTTTCCCTCCCAAACTGGGTTGATTTTCCCCAAAGTTGGTTTTTTTCGAGCAAAACTCGGTTCATTTCCCTACAAGTTGGTTCCCCCCCCCCCCCAAACTCTGTTCATTTTCAAAAAAAAACGGGTTTTTTACCCGATTACTGGGTTCATTTTCCCCAAAATAAATTTTTTCCCCCAAACTGGGTTCATTTTCCTTAAAAATGGATTTTTCCCCCAAAACTGGGTTCATTTTCCGCATAATCAGCATTTTTTTTCCTCCAAAACTAGGTTCATTTTCCAGAAAATCCCTATTAACCCCAAAACTGGGTACATTTTCACACAAATCAGGTTGTCCCCTCCAAACTGATTTCATTTTCCTCAAAATCTTCTATTTCCACTCCGCACTTGGTTCATTTTCCCCAAAATCAGGATTTTTCCCCATTACTGCGTTCATTTTCCCCAAAATATATTTTTTCCACAAAACTGGGTTTATTTCCCTACAATTGGGTTTTCCCCACCAGACTGGGTTCATTTTTCTCCAAAATCCGGGTTTTTACCCAATTACTGGCTTTATTTCCACAAAATATTTTTCCCCCCCAAACTGGGTTCATTTCCCCCATAATCAGCTTCTCTCCTCCCAAACTGGGTTCATTTTCCCCAAAATAATTTTTCCCAAAAAAAACTGGGTTCATTTTCCTCAAAATATGTTTTTTTCCACCAAAAATGGGTTTATTTCCCTACATATCGGGTTTTCCCCACCAAATTGTGTTCATTTTCCCCAACATATGGATTTTTGAACCAGTTACTGGCTTTATTTCCCCAAAATCTTTTTTTTTCCTTCAAAACTGGGTTCATTTTCACCAAAAATGTTTTTTTCCCCCAAAACTGGTTTCATTTTCCCCATAATCAGATTCTTTCCTCCCAAGCTGTGTTCATTTTCCCCAGAGTCCGGGTTTTCCAATTACTGGGTTCATTTCCCGAAAATTATTTTTTTTCCCCCTTCCCCAGAGTCCGGGTTTTCCAATTACTGGGTTCATTTCCCGAAAATTATTTTTTTTCCCCCCCATAATTGGGGTAATTTGCCTCAAAATCGGATTTTTTCCTCCCTAACTGGGTTCATTTTCCCCAAAGTCATTTTTTTTTCCACCAAAACTCAGTTCATTTCCCGAATTTTGTGGAAAATGAACCCAGTTTCAGAGGGAAAAACTGATTATGCAGAAAATAAACCCAGTTTTGGGGAAAACAATTATTTTGGAGAAAACGAACCCAGTAATTGGGTAAAAAAAAACCGAATTTTGGGGGAAAATGAACAAAGTTTGGGGGGGGGAAAACCAACTTCTAGGGAAATGAACCGAGTTTTGGTGGAAAAAAAAACCCGAATTTAGGGAAAATGGACCCAGTTTTGGGGGAAAAATCTGTTTTTGGGGAAAATGAACCAAATGTGGAGTGGAAATAGAAGATTTTGGGGAAAATGAATACTGTTTTGAGGGGAAAACCTGATTTGTGTGAAAATAAACCCAGTTTTGGGGGGAAATAAGGATTTTGTGGAAAATGAACCTAGTTTCGGAGGAAAAATGCTGATTATGCGGAAAATGAACCCAGTTTTGGCAGAAAAACCCGTTTTTAAGGAAAATCAACCCAGTTTTGGGGAAAAAAAATATTTTGGGAAAATGAACCCAGTAATTGGGTTAAAAAATTCGAATTTTGGGAAAATGAACAAAGTTTTGGGCGGAGGAAACCAACTTGTAGGGAAATGAACCGAGTTTGGGAGGAAAGAAGCTGATTATGGTGAAAATTAACCCAGTTTGGGGGGGAAAAAACCTGATTTGTATGAAAATGCATCCAGTTTGGGGGGGGGGGGGGGGGGGGCGAAGTGATTTTGGGGAAAAATTAACCCAGTAATTTTGTAAAATTTTGTAAAAAACCCTAATTTGGGGGAAAATGAACACAGTTTGGGGGGAAAACCCAACTTGTAGGTAAATGGTCTCTGTTTTGGTGGAAAAAAAATCGATTTTGGGGAAAATGAACCGTGCTTTGGGAAAAAATTATTTTGGGAAATGAACCCAGTAATTGGGAAATAAACCCGGATTTGGGGGAAAATGAAATCAGTTTGGAGGGGAAAAATCTCATTTGTGTGAAAATGCAGCCAGTTTTTTTTTGGGGGGGGGGGGGGGGAGGGAGGGGGGGAAACGATTTCGGGAAAATGAAGTCAGTTTTGGTGGAAAAAAAACCGATTTTGGGGAAATGAATCCAGTAATGGGGAAAAAAAATGATTTTGGGGAAAATAAACCCAGTGTGGAGTGGAAATAGAAGATTTTTGGAAAATGTAATCAGTTTGGAGGGGAAAACCTGATTTGTGTGAAAGTGCACCCAGTTTTTGTGGGAAAAAAAGGATTTTGGGGAAAATGAACCCAATTTGGGAGGAAAAAAAACCCGATTTTGGGGAAAATGAATCCAGTCGGGAGGAGAAAAAACGCCTCATTTTCCACAAAATATGTTTTATTCCAGCAAAACTGGGTTCATTTCCCTACAATTTCATTTTCCACAGAATCTGTTTCTTTCCACCTTAACTGTGTTCCTTTCCCTACAAAATGGGTTTCCCCCCCCAAACTCTGTTCATTTTTCCCCATAATCGGTATTTTCCCCATTACTGGTTCATTTTCCCCATAACAGGGTTTATTATATTCAAAAACGGCTTTTTCCCCACAAACTGGCTTCATTTTCCCCATAATCAGTTTTTTTTCTCCCAAACTGGGTTAATTCCTCCCAAAATCTGAAATGACTATTCGTCAGGGAGGCAAGAAGAAGACCGCCGGGATGTCTTTAGAACCGCGGCGAGAGGCATTTTTCCGACCGGCTTCAGTTTAGAGAGCTAGCCGGTAAGAGAAGGCACTGTCTCCCGAACAACGTAATGTTTGCAGCTGAAGCCTACTGTGAAAGCCGGGGCTACACTGTGAAGGCTGCGCAAGAAAGCAAAAGCAGCTCGACTGCTTGCCTGTATTTGTCAGCCTTCGAGAGAGGAATAGCCTGCCGCTAAAATGCTTTCTCTTCTAGCAGCGATTCATGGAAGAACATTCTGTGATTCTTTAAAATCAAGGGGTTAGTTTCTGCTCTCCTTTGGAGAAACACAAAACCGTGCCGTTCAGAGAAGGTGCTGTGGATTCCCTGCCTGCTGTTTCAGTAGAAAGAGTTTGCAGAGGCTGATGAGACTACACTGGAAAACAGGGATCCCTCGTCCTTGAAGCACGAGCAGATCATCTGATAATTTTCCCTTTAATTACATTGTTAGAAGATGAAAAGTCATGCTAAAACAATTTTCATAAATAGCAAGTTTCTAAGAGAGAAAGATTTTAGACTCGTGCATGCGCTGTGATGTGATGCTAGATATCTGAAATGACTGCTCCTCAGAGCGGCAAGGAGCAGACAGCCGAGATGTCTGTGGAACCGCGGCCAGAGACAGCTTTCTGAGCGGTTTCAGTTTAGAGAGCCAGCCGGCAAGAGAAGGCGCTGTCTCCGGACCAACGTAATGTTTGCAGCCGGAATGTGGTGTGAAAGCCGGGGAAACACTGTGAAGGCTGCTCAAGAAAGCAGGAGCAGATCCTCTCTTTGCCTGTATTTGTAAGCCTTCGAGAGAGGAATACCCTGCCGGTAAAAAGCTTTCTCTTCTGGCAGCTATTCATGGAAGGAAATTCCAGGATTCTTTAAATTCAAAGGGTTAGTTTCTGCACTCCCTTGGAGGAAAAACAAAACCGTGCAGTTCAGAGAATGTGTGTGAATTCGCTGCCGGCTGTTGTAACAAGTTTCAGCAGAAACAGTTTGCAGAGGCTGAAGGGAATGGACAGGAAAAAAGGGATCTCTCGTCCTTGAACACGAACAGATCATCTGATTATTTGTCTTTTAAATACATTGTTAGGAGATTAGATGTCATGCTAAAACATTTCCAAAATAGAAAATTCGGGGGTGGGTAGGAGGCAAGATTTTAGACTGCTGTGGACGCGCTTTAATATGCTGCTAGAAATCGGAAAAGACTGTTCGTCAGGGAGGCAAGCAGCAGACCGCCGGGATGTCTGTAGAACCGCGGCGAGAGGCAGCTTTCCGACCGGCTTCAGTTTAGAGAGCTAGCCGGTAAGAGAAGGCACTGTCTCCCGAACAACGTAATGTTTGCAGCTGAAGCCTACTGTGAAAGCCGGGGCTACACTGTGAAGGCTGCGCAAGAAAGCAAAAGCAGCTCGACTCTTTGCCTGTATTTGTCAGCCTTCGAGAGAGGAATAGCCTGCCGCTAAAATGCTTTCTCTTCTAGCAGCGATTCATGGAAGAACATTCTGTGATTCTTTAAAATCAAGGGTTAGTTTCTGCTCTCCTTTGGAGAAACACAAAACCGTGCCGTTCAGAGAAGGTGCTGTGGATTCCCTGCCTGCTGTTTCAGTAGAAAGAGTTTGCAGAGGCTGATGAGACTACACTGGAAAACAGGGATCCCTCGTCCTTGAAGCACGAGCAGATCATCTGATAATTTTCCCTTTAATTACATTGTTAGAAGATGAAAAGTCATGCTAAAACAATTTTCATAAATAGCAAGTTTCTAAGAGAGAAAGATTTTAGACTCGTGCATGCGCTGTGATGTGATGCTAGATATCTGAAATGACTGCTCCTCAGAGCGGCAAGGAGCAGACAGCCGAGATGTCTGTGGAACCGCGGCCAGAGACAGCTTTCTGAGCGGTTTCAGTTTAGAGAGCCAGCCGGCAAGAGAAGGCGCTGTCTCCGGACCAACGTAATGTTTGCAGCCGGAATGTGGTGTGAAAGCCGGGGAAACACTGTGAAGGCTGCTCAAGAAAGCAGGAGCAGATCCTCTCTTTGCCTGTATTTGTAAGCCTTCGAGAGAGGAATACCCTGCCGGTAAAAAGCTTTCTCTTCTGGCAGCTATTCATGGAAGGAAATTCCAGGATTCTTTAAATTCAAAGGGTTAGTTTCTGCACTCCCTTGGAGGAAAAACAAAACCGTGCAGTTCAGAGAATGTGTGTGAATTCGCTGCCGGCTGTTGTAACAAGTTTCAGCAGAAACAGTTTGCAGAGGCTGAAGGGAATGGACAGGAAAAAAGGGATCTCTCGTCCTTGAACACGAACAGATCATCTGATTATTTGTCTTTTAAATACATTGTTAGGAGATTAGATGTCATGCTAAAACATTTCCAAAATAGAAAATTCGGGGGTGGGTAGGAGGCAAGATTTTAGACTGCTGTGGACGCGCTTTAATATGCTGCTAGAAATCGGAAAAGACTGTTCGTCAGGGAGGCAAGCAGCAGACCGCCGGGATGTCTGTAGAACCGCGGCGAGAGGCAGCTTTCCGACCGGCTTCAGTTTAGAGAGCTAGCCGGTAAGAGAAGGCACTGTCTCCCGAACAACGTAATGTTTGCAGCTGAAGCCTACTGTGAAAGCCGGGGCTACACTGTGAAGGCTGCGCAAGAAAGCAAAAGCAGCTCGACTCTTTGCCTGTATTTGTCAGCCTTCGAGAGAGGAATAGCCTGCCGCTAAAATGCTTTCTCTTCTAGCAGCGATTCATGGAAGAAACATTCTGTGATTCTTTAAAATCAAGGGGTTAGTTTCTGCTCTCCTTTGGAGAAACACAAAACCGTGCCGTTCAGAGAATGTGCTGTGGATTCCCTGCCTGCTGTTTCAGTAGAAAGAGTTTGCAGAGGCTGATGAGACTACACTGGAAAACAGGGATCCCTCGTCCTTGAAGCACGAGCAGATCATCTGATAATTTTCCCTTTAATTACATTGTTAGAAGATGAAAAGTCATGCTAAAACAATTTTCATAAATAGCAAGTTTCTAAGAGAGAAAGATTTTAGACTCATGTGCATGCGCTGTGATGTGATGCTAGATATCTGAAATGACTGCTCCTCAGAGCGGCAAGGAGCAGACAGCCGAGATGTCTGTGAAACCGCGGCCAGAGACAGCTTTCTGAGCGGTTTCAGTTTAGAGAGCCAGCCGGCAAGAGAAGGCGCTGTCTCCGGACCAACGTAATGTTTGCAGCCGGAATGTGGTGTGAAAGCCGGGGAAACACTGTGAAGTCTGCTCAAGAAAGCAGGAACAGATCCTCTCTTTGCCTGTATTTGTAAGCCTTCGAGAGAGGAATACCCTGCCGGTAAAAAGCTTTCTCTTCTGGCAGCTATTCATGGAAGGAAATTCCAGGATTCTTTAAAATCAAGGGGTTAGTTTTTGAGATAAATTAACCCATTTTTTGGGGGGGGGGGGGGGGGAAAGGATTTTTGAGATAGTTAACACAGTAATTGGGAATAAACCCTGATTATGGGGAAAATGAACCCAGTGTGGAGTGGAAATAGAAGCTTTTGTGGAAAATGAACCGTTTTAGGAGGGGAAAATCTGATTTGTGTGAATATGCACCCATTTTTTGGGGGAAAAATATGATTTTGGAGAAAATGAACCCAGTTTAAATGAATCCAGTTTTGGGAGGGAAATAATGATTTTGGTGAAATTTTTGGTGTAATTTTTTGGTGAATTTTTGATTTTTTTTTTCCCCAAAATCTTCTATTTCCTCTGAAACACTGGGTTCATTTTCCCCAAAATCAGGTTTTTTTCCCCATTACTGGGTTCATTTTCCCCAAAATAATTTTTTTCCCAAAACTGATTTCATTTTCGCCAAAATAATTTTTCCCCAAAACTGGGTTCATTTTTCCCATAATCGGGTTTTTTTCCTCCCAAACAGGGTTCATTTTCCCCCAAAATTCGGGGTTTTTTACCCAATTACTGGGTTCATTTTCCCAAAAATAAATTTTTTTCCCCAAAATTGGGTTCATTTTCCTTAAAAACGGGTTTTTTACCCAAAACTGGGTTCATTTTCTGCATAAATAGTTTTTATCCTCCAAAAATATATTCATTTTCCACAAAATCCTTATTTCCCCCCAAAACTGGGTGCTTTTTCTCCAAAATCAGGTGTTCCCCTCCAAACAGTGTTCATTTTCTCCAAAATCTTCTATTTCCATTCCACACTGGGTTCATTTTACCCAAAATCCTTTTTCTCCCCCAAAAACTGGGTACATTTTCACACAAATCAGGTTTTCCCCTCCTATCTGATTTCATTTTCCCCAAAATCTTCAATTTCCACTCCACACTGGGTTCATTTTCCCCAAAATCAGGATTTTTTTCTCCATTACTGGGTTCATTTTCCCCAAAATCATTTTTTTCCCCCCAAAACTGTGTTCATTTTCCCCAAAATATGTTTTTTTTCCACCAAAACTGGCTTTATTTCCCTAAATATTGGGTTTTCCCCACCAAATTGTGTTCATTTTCTCCAAAACCTGGTTGTTTTGGAGAAGCCCCAATTACTCGCTTTATTTACTAAAAAAATTTTTTCCCTCAAAACTGGGTTCATTTAATCAAAAACGGGTTATCCCCTCCAAACTGGGTTAATTTTCCCCATAATCAGCTTCTTTCTTCCTAAACTAGGTTCATTTTCCCCAAAATCCTTTTTTTCCACAAAACACTGGTGCATTTTCACACAAATCTAGTTTTCCCCTCCAGTGTTCATTTTCCCCAAAACCAGGTTTTTTTCCCCTCCAGTGTTCATTTTCCCCAAAATCAGATTTTTTCCTCCCAAACTGGGTTGATTTTCCCCAAAGTCGGTTTTTTTTTACAGCAAAAGTCGGTTCATTTCTCTACAAGTATTCCCCCCCCCCCAACTCTGCTGATTTTCCCCAAAATTCGGGTTTTTTTACCCAATTACTGCGTTCATTTTCCCCAAAATAATTTTTTCCCCCAAAACAGTGTTCATTTTCCGTATAATCAGAATTTTTCCTCCGAAACTAGGTTCATTTTCCAGAAAATCCCTATTAACCCCCAAAACTGGGTACATTTTCACACAAATCAGGTTGTCCCGTCCAAACTGATTTCATTTTCCTCAAAACCTTCTATTTCCACTCCGCACTTGGTTCATTTTCCCCAAAATCAGGATTTTTCCCCATTACTGGGTTCATTTTCTCCAAAATCAGGGTTTTTTCTCACAAAGTGGGTTAATTTTCCAAAAATCATTTTTTTACCCCAAAACTGGGTTCATTTTCCCCCAAAATATGTTTTTTCCACCAAAACTGGGTTTATTTCCCTACATATTAGGTTTTCCCCAACAAACTGTGTTCATTTTCCCCCAAATCCGGGTTTTTTCCCGATCACTGGGTTCATTTTCCCCAAAATCATTTTTTTCCCCAAAACTGGGTTCATTTTCCTTGAAAACAGGTTTTTTCCGCAAAACTGGGTTCATTTTCCACATAATCAGCTTTTTTCCTCCGAAAATAGGTTCATTTTACATAAAATCCTTATTTCCCCCCCAAAACTCAGTTCATTTTCACAAATATCAGGTTTTCCCCTCCTATCTGATTTCATTTTCCCCCTATTTCCATTCCACACTGGGTTCATTTTCCCCAAAATCATTTTTTTCCCCATTACTGGGTTCATTTTCCCCAAAATCATTTTTTCCCCCCAAAACTCGGTCCATTTTCCCCAAAATATGTTTTTTTCCACCAAAAATGGGTTCACTTCCCTACAAATTTGGTTTTCCCTACCAAACTGGTTCCATTTTCCCCCAAATTAGAGTTTTTTACCCAATTACTGCGTTCATTTCCCCCAAAATCATTTTTCCCCCAAAAGGGGTTCATTTTCCGCATAATCAGATTTTTTCCTCCAAAACTAGGTTCATTTTCCACAAAATCCTTCCCCCCCTCCCCAAAACTGGGTAAATTTTCACACAAATCAGGTTGTCCCCTCCAAACTGATTTCATTTTCCTCAAAATATTCTATTTCCACTCCGCACTTGGTTCATTTTCCCCAAAATCAGGATTTTTCCCCATTACTGCGTTCATTTTCCCCAAAATATATTTTTTTTCCACAAAACTGGGTTTATTTCCCTACAAATTGGGTTTTCCCCACCAGACTGGGTTCATTTTTCTCCAAAATCCGGGGTTTTTACCCAATTACTGGCTTTATTTCCACAAAATATTTTCCCCTCCCCAAACTGGGTTCATTTTCCCCATAATCAGCTTCTATCCTCCCAAACTGGGTTCATTTTCCCCAAAATCCTTTTTTTCTTCAAAACACTGGGTGCATTTTCACACAAATCAAGTTTTCCCCTCCAAACAGTGTTCATTTTCCCCAAAATCAGGTTTTTTCCCCATTACTGGGTTCATTTCCCCAAAATCGTTTTTTTTCCCCCCAAACTGGGTTCATTTTCCCCAAAATCGTTTTTTTCCCTCCCAAACTGGGTTGATTTTCCCCAAAGTTGTTTTTTTTCGAGCAAAACTCGGTTCATTTCCCTACAAGTTGGACCCCCCCCCCCCCCAAACTCTGTTCATTTTCAAAAAAAAATCGGGTTTTTTACCCGATTACTGGGTTCATTTTCCCCAAAATAAATTTTTTCCCCCAAACTGGGTTCATTTTCCTTAAAAATGGATTTTTCCCCCAAAACTGGGTTCATTTTCCGCATAATCAGCATTTTTTTTCCTCCAAAACTAGGTTCATTTTCCAGAAAATCCCTATTAACCCCCAAAACTGGGTACATTTTCACACAAATCAGGTTGTCCCCTCCAAACTGATTTCATTTTCCTCAAAATCTTCTATTTCCACTCCGCACTTGGTTCATTTTCCCCAAAATCAGGATTTTTCCCCATTACTGCGTTCATTTTCCCCAAAATATATTTTTTCCACAAAACTGGGTTTATTTCCCTACAAATTGGGTTTTCCCCACCAGACTGGGTTCATTTTTCTCCAAAATCCGGGGTTTTTACCCAATTACTGGCTTTATTTCCACAAAATATTTTTTCCCCCCCAAACTGGGTTCATTTCCCCCATAATCAGCTTCTCTCCTCCCAAACTGGGTTCATTTTCCCCAAAATAATTTTTTCCCAAAAAAAACTGGGTTCATTTTCCTCAAAATATGTTTTTTTCCACCAAAAATGAGTTTATTTCCCTACATATCGGGTTTTCCCCACCAAATTGTGTTCATTTTCCCCAACATATGGATTTTTGAACCAGTTACTGGCTTTATTTCCCCAAAATCTTTTTTTTTCCTTCAAAACTGGGTTCATTTTCACCAAAACTGTTTTTTTCCCCCAAAACTGGTTTCATTTTCCCCATAATCAGATTCTTTCCTCCCAAGCTGTGTTCATTTTCCCCAGAGTCCGGGTTTTCCAATTACTGGGTTCATTTCCCGAAAATTATTTTTTTTTCCCCCATAATTGGGGTAATTTACCCCAAAATCGGATTTTTTCCTCCCTAACTGGGTTCATTTTCCCCAAAGTCATTTTTTTTCCACCAAAACTCAGTTCATTTCCCGAATTTTGTGGAAAATGAACCCAGTTTCAGAGGGAAAAACTGATTATGCAGAAAATAAACCCAGTTTTGGGGAAAACAATTATTTTGGAGAAAACGAACCCAGTAATTGGGTAAAAAAAACGAATTTTGGGGAAAATGAACAAAGTTTGGGGGGGGAAAAACAACTTCTAGGGAAATGAACCGAGTTTTGGTGGAAAAAAACCCGAATTTAGGGAAAATGGACCCAGTTTTGGGGGAAAAAATCTGTTTTTGGGGAAAATGAACCAAGTGTGGAGTGGAAATAGAAGATTTTGGGGAAAATGAATACTGTTTTGAGGGGAAAACCTGATTTGTGTGAAAATAAACCCAGTTTTGGGGGGAAATAAGGATTTTGTGGAAAATGAACCTAGTTTCGGAGGAAAAATGCTGATTATGCGGAAAATGAACCCAGTTTTGGCAGAAAAACCCGTTTTTAAGGAAAATCAACCCAGTTTTGGGGAAAAAAAATATTTTGGGAAAATGAACCCAGTAATTGGGTTAAAAAATTCGAATTTTGGGGAAAATGAACAAAGTTTTGGGCGGAGGAAACCAACTTGTAGGGAAATGAACGGACTTTGGGAGGAAAGAAGCTGATTATGGTGAAAATTAACCCAGTTTGGGGGGGAAAAACCTGATTTGTATGAAAATGCATCCAGTTTGGGGGGGGGGGGGGGCGAAGTGATTTTGGGGAAAATTAACCCAGTAATTTTGTAAAATTTTGTAAAAATCCTAATTTGGGGGAAAATGAACACAGTTTGGGGGGAAAACCCAACTTGTAGGTAAATGGTCTCTGTTTTGGTGGAAAAAAATCGATTTTGGGGAAAATGAACAGTGCTTTGGGAAAAAATTATTTTGGGGAAATGAACCCAGTAATTGGGAAATAAACCCGGATTTGGGGAAAAATGAAATCAGTTTGGAGGGGAAAATCTCATTTGTGTGAAAATGCAGCCAGTTTTTTTTGGGGGGGGGGGGGGGGGGGAGGGGGGGAAACGATTTCGGGAAAATGAAGTCAGTTTTGGTGGAAAAAAACCGATTTTGGGGAAATGAATCCAGTAATGGGGAAAAAAATGATTTTGGGGAAAATAAACCCAGTGTGGAGTAGAAATAGAAGATTTTTGGAAAATGTAATCAGTTTGGAGGGGAAAACCTGATTTCTGTGAAAGTGCACCCAGTTTTTGTGGGAAAAAAAGGATTTTGGGGAAAATGAACCCAATTTGGGAGGAAAAAAACCCGATTTTGGGGAAAATGAATCCAGTCGGGGGGAGAAAAAACCCCTCATTTTCCACAAAATATGTTTTATTCCAGCAAAACTGGGTTCATTTCCCTACAATTTCATTTTCCACAGAATCTGTTTCTTTCCACCTTAACTGTGTTCCTTTCCCTACAAAATGGGTTTCCCCCCCAAACTCTGTTCATTTTCCCCATAATCGGTATTTTCCCCATTACTGGTTCATTTTCCCCATAACTGGGTTTATTATATTCAAAAACGGCTTTTTCCCCACAAACTGGCATCATTTTCCCCATAATCAGTTTTTTTTCTCCCAAACTGGGTTAATTCCTCCCAAAATCTGAAATGACTATTCGTCAGGGAGGCAAGAAGAAGACCGCCGGGATGTCTTTAGAAACCGCGGCGAGAGGCAGCTTTCCGACCGGCTTCACTTTAGAGAGCTAGCCGGTAAGAGAAGGCACAGTCTCCCGAACAACGTAATGTTTGCAGCTGAAGCCTACTGTGAAAGCCGGGGCTACACTGTGAAGGCTGCGCAAGAAAGCAAAAGCAGCTCGACTCTTTGCCTGTATTTGTCAGCCTTCGAGAGAGGAATAGCCTGCCGCTAAAATGCTTTCTCTTCTAGCAGCGATTCATGGAAGAACATTCTGTGATTCTTTAAAATCAAGGGGTTAGTTTCTGCTCTCCTTTGGAGAAACACAAAACCGTGCCGTTCAGAGAATGTGCTGTGGATTCCCTGCCTGCTGTTTCAGTAGAAAGAGTTTGCAGAGGCTGATGAGACTACAATGGAAAACAGGGATCCCTCGTCCTTGAAGCACGAGCAGATCATCTGATAATTTTCCCTTTAATTACATTGTTAGAAGATGAAAAGTCATGCTAAAACAATTTTCATAAATAGCAAGTTTCTAAGAGAGAAAGATTTTAGACTCATGTGCATGCGCTGTGATGTGATGCTAGATATCTGAAATGACTGCTCCTCAGAGCGGCTAGGAGCAGACAGCCGAGATGTCTGTGAAACCGCGGCCAGAGACAGCTTTCTGAGCGGTTTCAGTTTAGAGAGCCAGCCGGCAAGAGAAGGCGCTGTCTCCGGACCAACGTAATGTTTGCAGCCGGAATGTGGTGTGAAAGCCGGGGAAACACTGTGAAGGCTGCTCAAGAAAGCAGGAGCAGATCCTCACTTTGCCTGTATTTGTAAGCCTTCGAGAGAGGAATACCCTGCCGGTAAAAAGCTTTCTCTTCTGGCAGCTATTCATGGAAGGAAATTCCAGGATTCTTTAAATTCAAAGGGTTAGTTTCTGCACTCCCTTGGAGGAAAAACAAAACCGTGCAGTTCAGAGAATGTGTGTGAATTCGCTGCCGGCTGTTGTAACAAGTTTCAGCAGAAACAGTTTGTAGAGGCTGAAGGGAATGGACATTAAAAAAGGGATCTCTCGTCCTTGAACACGAACAGATCATCTGATTATTTGTCTTTTAAATACATTGTTAGGAGATTAGATGTCATGCTAAAACATTTCCAAAATAGAAAATTCGGGGGTGGGTAGGAGGCAAGATTTTAGACTGCTGTGGACGCGCTTTAATATGCTGCTAGAAATCGGAAAAGACTGTTCGTCAGGGAGGCAAGCAGCAGACCGCCGGGATGTCTTTAGAAACCGCGGCGAGAGGCAGCTTTCCGACCGGCTTCAGTTTAGAGAGCTAGCCGGTAAGAGAAGGCACTGTCTCCCGAACAACGTAATGTTTGCAGCTGAAGCCTACTGTGAAAGCCGGGGCTACACTGTGAAGGCTGCGCAAGAAAGCAAAAGCAGCTCGACTCTTTGCCTGTATTTGTCTGCCTTCGAGAGAGGAATAGCCTGCCGCTAAAATGCTTTCTCTTCTAGCAGCGATTCATGGAAGAACATTCCAGGATTCTTTAAAATCAAGGGGTAAGTTTCTGCTCTCCTTTGGAGAAACACAAAACCGTGCCGTTCAGAGAATGTGCTGTGGATTCCCTGCCTGCTGTTTCAGTAGAAAGAGTTTGCAGAGGCTGATGAGACTACACTGGAAAACAGGGATCCCTCGTCCTTGAAGCACGAGCAGATCATCTGATAATTTTCCCTTTAATTACATTGTTAGAAGATGAAAAGTCATGCTAAAACAATTTTCATAAATAGCAAGTTTCTATGAGAGAAAGATTTTAGACTCATGTGCATGCGCTGTGATGTGATGCTAGATATCTGAAATGACTGCTCCTCAGAGCGGCAAGGAGCAGACAGCCGAGATGTCTGTGGAACCGCGGCCAGAGACAGCTTTCTGAGCGGTTTCAGTTTAGAGAGCCAGCCGGCAAGAGAAGGCGCTGTCTCCGGACCAACGTAAAGTTTGCAGCCGGAATGTGGTGTGAAAGCCGGGGAAACACTGTGAAGGCTGCTCAAGAAAGCAGGAGCAGATCCTCTCTTTGCCTGTATTTGTAAGCCTTCGAGAGAGGAATACCCTGCCGGTAAAAAGCTTTCTCTTCTGGCAGCTATTCATGGAAGGAAATTCCAGGATTCTTTAAATTCAAAGGGTTAGTTTCTGCACTCCCTTGGAGGAAAAACAAAACCGTGCAGTTCAGAGAATGTGTGTGAATTCGCTGCCGGCTGTTGTAACAAGTTTCGGCAGAAACAGTTTGCAGAGGCTGAAGGGAATGGACAGGAAAAAAGGGATCTCTCGTCCTTGAACACGAACAGATCATCCGATTATTTGTCTTTTAAATACATTGTTAGGAGATTAGATGTCATGCTAAAACATTTCCAATACAGAAAATTCGGGGGTGGATAGGAGGCAAGATTTTAGACTGCTGTGGACGCGCTTTAATATGCTGCTAGAAATCGGAAAAGACTGTTCGTCAGGGAGGCAAGCAGCAGACCGCCGGGATGTCTGTAGAACCGCGGCGAGAGGCAGCTTTCCGACTGGCTTCAGTTTAGAGAGCTAGCCGGTAAGAGAAGGCACTGTCTCCCGAACAACGTAATGTTTGCAGCTGAAGCCTACTGTGAAAGCCGGGGCTACACTGTGAAGGCTGCGCAAGAAAGCAAAAGCAGCTCGACTCTTTGCCTGTATTTGTCAGCCTTCGAGAGAGGAATAGCCTGCCGCTAAAATGCTTTCTCTTCTAGCAGCGATTCATGGAAGAACATTCTGTGATTCTTTAAAATCAAGGGGTAAGTTTCTGCTCTCCTTTGGAGAAACACAAAACCGTGCCGTTCAGAGAATGTGCTGTGGATTCCCTGCCTGCTGTTTCAGTAGAAAGAGTTTGCAGAGGCTGATGAGACTACACTGGAAAACAGGGATCCCTCGTCCTTGAAGCACGAGCAGATCATCTGATAATTTTCCCTTTAATTACATTGTTAGAAGATGAAAAGTCATGCTAAAACAATTTTCATAAATAGCAAGTTTCTAAGAGAGAAAGATTTTAGACTCATGTGCATGCGCTGTGATGTGATGCTAGATATCTGAAATGACTGCTCCTCAGATCGGCAAGGAGCAGACAGCCGAGATGTCTGTGAAACCGCGGCCAGAGACAGCTTTCTGAGCGGTTTCAGTTTAGAGAGCCAGCCGGCAAGAGAAGGCGCTGTCTCCGGACCAACGTAAAGTTTGCAGACGGAATGTGGTGTGAAAGCCGGGGAAACACTGTGAAGGCTGCTCAAGAAAGCAGGAGCAGATCCTCACTTTGCCTGTATTTGTAAGCCTTCGAGAGAGGAATACCCTGCCGGTAAAAAGCTTTCTCTTCTGGCAGCTATTCATGGAAGGAAATTCCAGGATTCTTTAAATTCAAAGGGTTTGTTTCTGCACTCCCTTGGAGGAAAAACAAAACCGTGCAGTTCAGAGAATGTGTGTGAATTCGCTGCCGGCTGTTGTAACAAGTTTCAGCAGAAACAGTTTGTAGAGGCTGAAGGGAATGGACATTAAAAAAGGGATCTCTCGTCCTTGAACACGAACAGATCATCTGATTATTTGTCTTTTAAATACATTGTTAGGAGATTAGATGTCATGCTAAAACATTTCCAAAATAGAAAATTCGGGGGTGGGTAGGAGGCAAGATTTTAGACTGCTGTGGACGCGCTTTAATATGCTGCTAGAAATCGGAAAAGACTGTTCGTCAGGGAGGCAAGCAGCAGACCGCCGGGATGTCTTTAGAAACCGCGGCGAGAGGCAGCTTTCCGACCGGCTTCAGTTTAGAGAGCTAGCCGGTAAGAGAAGGCACTGTCTCCCGAACAACGTAATGTTTGCAGCTGAAGCCTACTGTGAAAGCCGGGGCTACACTGTGAAGGCTGCGCAAGAAAGCAAAAGCAGCTCGACTCTTTGCCTGTATTTGTCAGCCTTCGAGAGAGGAATAGCCTGCCGCTAAAATGCTTTCTCTTCTAGCAGCGATTCATGGAAGAACATTCTGTGATTCTTTAAAATCAAGGGGTAAGTTTCTGCTCTCCTTTGGAGAAACACAAAACCGTGCCGTTCAGAGAATGTGCTGTGGATTCCCTGCCTGCTGTTTCAGTAGAAAGAGTTTGCAGAGGCTGATGAGACTACACTGGAAAACAGGGATCCCTCGTCCTTGAAGCACGAGCAGATCATCTGATAATTTTCCCTTTAATTACATTGTTAGAAGATGAAAAGTCATGCTAAAACAATTTTCATAAATAGCAAGTTTCTAAGAGAGAAAGATTTTAGACTCATCTGCATGCGCTGTGATGTGATGCTAGATATCTGAAATGACTGCTCCTCAGAGCGGCAAGGAGCAGACAGCCGAGATGTCTGTGGAACCGCGGCCAGAGACAGCTTTCTGAGCGGTTTCAGTTTAGAGAGCCAGCCGGCAAGAGAAGGCGCTGTCTCCGGACCAACGTAAAGTTTGCAGCCGGAATGTGGTGTGAAAGCCGGGGAAACACTGTGAAGGCTGCTCAAGAAAGCAGGAGCAGATCCTCTCTTTGCCTGTATTTGTAAGCCTTCGAGAGAGGAATACCCTGCCGGTAAAAAGCTTTCTCTTCTGGCAGCTATTCATGGAAGGAAATTCCAGGATTCTTTAAATTCAAAGGGTTAGTTTCTGCACTCCCTTGGAGGAAAAACAAAACCGTGCAGTTCAGAGAATGTGTGTGAATTCGCTGCCGGCTGTTGTAACAAGTTTCAGCAGAAACAGTTTGCAGAGGCTGAAGGGAATGGACAGGAAAAAAGGGATCTCTCGTCCTTGAACACGAACAGATCATCCGATTATTTGTCTTTTAAATACATTGTTAGGAGATTAGATGTCATGCTAAAACATTTCCAATACAGAAAATTCGGGGGTGGATAGGAGGCAAGATTTTAGACTGCTGTGGACGCGCTTTAATATGCTGCTAGAAATCGGAAAAGACTGTTCGTCAGGGAGGCAAGCAGCAGACCGCCGGGATGTCTGTAGAACCGCGGCGAGAGGCAGCTTTCCGACCGGCTTCAGTTTAGAGAGCTAGCCGGTAAGAGAAGGCACTGTCTCCCGAACAACGTAATGTTTGCAGCTGAAGCCTACTGTGAAAGCCGGGGCTACACTGTGAAGGCTGCGCAAGAAAGCAAAAGCAGCTCGACTCTTTGCCTGTATTTGTCAGCCTTCGAGAGAGGAATAGCCTGCCGCTAAAATGCTTTCTCTTCTAGCAGCGATTCATGGAAGAACATTCTGTGATTCTTTAAAATCAAGGGGTTAGTTTCTGCTCTCCTTTGGAGAAACACAAAACCGTGCCGTTCAGAGAATGTGCTGTGGATTCCCTGCCTGCTGTTTCAGTAGAAAGAGTTTGCAGAGGCTGATGAGACTACACTGGAAAACAGGGATCCCTCGTCCTTGAAGCTCGAGCAGATCATCTGATTTACATTGTTAGAAGATGAAAAGTCATGCTAAAACAATTTTCATAAATAGCAAGTTTCTAAGAGAGAAAGATTTTAGACTCATGTGCATGCGCTGTGATGTGATGCTAGATATCTGAAATGACTGCTCCTCAGAGCGGCAAGGAGCAGACAGCCGAGATGTCTGTGAAACCGCGGCCAGAGACAGCTTTCTGAGCGGTTTCAGTTTAGAGAGCCAGCCGGCAAGAGAAGGCGCTGTTTCCGGACCAACGTAATGTTTGCAGCCGGAATGTGGTGTGAAAGCCGGGGAAACACTGTGAAGGCTGCTCAAGAAAGCAGGAGCAGATCCTCACTTTGCCTGTATTTGTAAGCCTTAGAGGAGGAATACCCTGCCGGTAAAAAGCTTTCTCTTCTGGCAGCTATTCATGGAAGGAAATTCCAGGATTCTTTAAAATCAAGGGGTTAGTTTTTGAGATAAATGAACCCATTTTTTGGGGGGGGGGGGGGGGGGGGGGGAAGGATTTTTGAGATAGTTAACACAGTAATTGGGAATAAACCCTGATTATGGGGAAAATGAACCCAGTGTGGAGTGGAAATAGAAGCTTTTGTGGAAAATGAACCGTTTTAGGAGGGGAAAACCTGATTTGTGTGAATATGCACCCCGTTTTGGGGGAAAAATAGGATTTTGGAGAAAATGAACCCAGTTTGGGAGGAAAAAATCTGATTTTGGGGGAAATGAATCCAGTTTTGGGAGGGAAATAATGATTTTGGTGAAATTTTTGGTGTAATTTTTGGTGAATTTTTGATTTTTTTTTTCCCCAAAATCTTCTATTTCCTCTGAAACACTGGGTTCATTTTCCCCAAAATCAGGTTTTTTTCCCCATTACTGGGTTCATTTTCCCCAAAATAATTTTTTTCCCAAAACTGATTTCATTTTCGCCAAAATAATTTTTCCCCAAAACTGGGTTCATTTTTCCCATAATCGGGTTTTTTTCCTCCCAAACAGGGTTCATTTTCCCCAAAATTCGGGTTTTTTACCCAATTACTGGGTTCATTTTCCCAAAAATAAATTTTTTTCCCCAAAATTGGGTTCATTTTCCTTAAAAACGGGTTTTTTACCCAAAACTGGGTTCATTTTCTGCATAAATAGTTTTTATCCTCCAAAAATATATTCATTTTCCACAAAATCCTTATTTCCCCCCAAAACTGGGTGCTTTTTCTCCAAAATCAGGTGTTCCCCTCCAAACAGTGTTCATTTTCTCCAAAATCTTCTATTTCCACTCCACACTGGGTTCATTTTACCCAAAATCCTTTTTCTCCCCCAAAAACTGGGTACATTTTCACACAAATCAGGTTTTCCCCTCCTATCTGATTTCATTTTCCCCAAAATCTTCAATTTCCACTCCACACTGGGTTCATTTTCCCCAAAATCAGGATTTTTTCGCCATTACTGGGTTCATTTTCCCCAAAATCATTTTTTCCCCCAAAACTGTGTTCATTTTCCCCAAAATATGTTTTTTTTCCACCAAAACTGGCTTTATTTCCCTAAATATTGGGTTTTCCCCACCAAATTGTGTTCATTTTCTCCAAAACCTGGTTGTTTTGGAGAAGCCCCAATTACTCGCTTTATTTACTAAAAAAATTTTTTTCCCTCAAAACTGGGTTCATTTTAATCAAAAACGGGTTATCCCCTCCAAACTGGGTTAATTTTCCCCATAATCAGCTTCTTTCTTCCTAAACTAGGTTCATTTTCCCCAAAATCCTTTTTTTCCACAAAACACTGGGTGCATTTTCACACAAATCTAGTTTTCCCCTCCAGTGTTCATTTTCCCCAAAACCAGGTTTTTTCCCCTCCAGTGTTCATTTTCCCCAAAATCGGATTTTTTCCTCCCAAACTGGGTTGATTTTCCCCAAAGTCGGTTTTTTTACAGCAAAAGTCGGTTCATTTCTCTACAAGTATTCCCCCCCCCCAACTCTGCTGATTTTCCCCAAAATTCGGGTTTTTTTACCCAATTACTGCGTTCATTTTCCCCAAAATAATTTTTTCCCCCAAAACAGTGTTCATTTTCCGTATAATCAGAATTTTTCCTCCGAAACTAGGTTCATTTTCCGCAAAATCCCTATTAACCCCCAAAACTGGGTACATTTTCACACAAATCAGGTTGTCCCGTCCAAACTGATTTCATTTTCCTCAAAACCTTCTATTTCCACTCCGCACTTGGTTCATTTTCCCCAAAATCAGGATTTTTCCCCATTACTGGGTTCATTTTCTCCAAAATCAGGGTTTTTTCTCACAAAGTGGGTTAATTTTTCCAAAAATCATTTTTTTACCCCAAAACTGGGTTCATTTTCCCCAAAATATGTTTTTTCCACCAAAACTGGGTTTATTTCCCTACATATTAGGTTTTCCCCAACAAACTGTGTTCATTTTCCCCCAAATCCGGGTTTTTTCCCGATCACTGGGTTCATTTTCCCCAAAATCATTTTTTTCCCCAAAACTGGGTTCATTTTCCTTGAAAACAGGTTTTTCCGCAAAACTGGGTTCATTTTCCACATAATCAGCTTTTTTCCTCCGAAAATAGGTTCATTTTACATAAAATCCTTATTTCCCCCCAAAACTCAGTTCATTTTCACAAATATCAGGTTTTCCCCTCCTATCTGATTTCATTTTCCCCAAAATCTTCTATTTCCATTCCACACTGGGTTCATTTTCCCCAAAATCATTTTTTTCCCCATTACTGGGTTCATTTTCCCCAAAATCATTTTTTCCCCCCAAAACTCGGTCCATTTTCCCCAAAATATGTTTTTTTCCACCAAAAATGGGTTCACTTCCCTACAAATTTGGTTTTCCCTACCAAACTGGTTCCATTTTCCCCCAAATTAGAGTTTTTTACCCAATTACTGCGTTCATTTCCCCCAAAATCATTTTTCCCCCCAAAAGGGGTTCATTTTCCGCATAATCAGATTTTTTCCTCCAAAACTAGGTTCATTTTCCACAAAATCCTTCCCCCCCTCCCCAAAACTGGGTAAATTTTCACACAAATCAGGTTGTCCCCTCCAAACTGATTTCATTTTCCTCAAAATATTCTATTTCCACTCCGCACTTGGTTCATTTTCCCCAAAATCAGGATTTTTCCCCATTACTGCGTTCATTTTCCCCAAAATATATTTTTTTTCCACAAAACTGGGTTTATTTCCCTACAAATTGGGTTTTCCCCACCAGACTGGGTTCATTTTTCTCCAAAATCCGGGGTTTTTACCCAATTACTGGCTTTATTTCCACAAAATATTTTCCCCTCCCCAAACTGGGTTCATTTTCCCCATAATCAGCTTCTATCCTCCCAAACTGGGTTCATTTTCCCCAAAATCCTTTTTTTCTTCAAAACACTGGGTGCATTTTCACACAAATCAAGTTTTCCCCTCCAAACAGTGTTCATTTTCCCCAAAATCAGGTTTTTTCCCCATTACTGGGTTCATTTCCCCAAAATCGTTTTTTTTCCCCCCAAACTGGGTTCATTTTCCCCAAAATCGTTTTTTTCCCTCCCAAACTGGGTTGATTTTCCCCAAAGTTGTTTTTTTTCGAGCAAAACTCGGTTCATTTCCCTACAAGTTGGACCCCCCCCCCCCCAAACTCTGTTCATTTTCAAAAAAAAATCGGGTTTTTTACCCGATTACTGGGTTCATTTTCCCCAAAATAAATTTTTTCCCCCAAACTGGGTTCATTTTCCTTAAAAATGGATTTTTCCCCCAAAACTGGGTTCATTTTCCGCATAATCAGCATTTTTTTTCCTCCAAAACTAGGTTCATTTTCCAGAAAATCCCTATTAACCCCCAAAACTGGGTACATTTTCACACAAATCAGGTTGTCCCCTCCAAACTGATTTCATTTTCCTCAAAATCTTCTATTTCCACTCCGCACTTGGTTCATTTTCCCCAAAATCAGGATTTTTCCCCATTACTGCGTTCATTTTCCCCAAAATATATTTTTTCCACAAAACTGGGTTTATTTCCCTACAAATTGGGTTTTCCCCACCAGACTGGGTTCATTTTTCTCCAAAATCCGGGGTTTTTACCCAATTACTGGCTTTATTTCCACAAAATATTTTTTCCCCCCCAAACTGGGTTCATTTCCCCCATAATCAGCTTCTCTCCTCCCAAACTGGGTTCATTTTCCCCAAAATAATTTTTTTCCCAAAAAAAACTGGGTTCATTTTCCTCAAAATATGTTTTTTTCCACCAAAAATGGGTTTATTTCCCTACATATCGGGTTTTCCCCACCAAATTGTGTTCATTTTCCCCAACATATGGATTTTTGAACCAGTTACTGGCTTTATTTCCCCAAAATCTTTTTTTTTCCTTCAAAACTGGGTTCATTTTCACCAAAACTGTTTTTTTCCCCCAAAACTGGTTTCATTTTCCCCATAATCAGATTCTTTCCTCCCAAGCTGTGTTCATTTTCCCCAGAGTCCGGGTTTTCCAATTACTGGGTTCATTTCCCGAAAATTATTTTTTTTTCCCCCATAATTGGGGTAATTTACCCCAAAATCGGATTTTTTCCTCCCTAACTGGGTTCATTTTCCCCAAAGTCATTTTTTTTCCACCAAAACTCAGTTCATTTCCCGAATTTTGTGGAAAATGAACCCAGTTTCAGAGGGAAAAACTGATTATGCAGAAAATAAACCCAGTTTTGGGGAAAACAATTATTTTGGAGAAAACGAACCCAGTAATTGGGTAAAAAAAACGAATTTTGGGGAAAATGAACAAAGTTTGGGGGGGGGGAAACCAACTTCTAGGGAAATGAACCGAGTTTTGGTGGAAAAAAACCCCGAATTTAGGGAAAATGGACCCAGTTTTGGGGGAAAAATCTGTTTTTGAAAATGAACCAAGTGTGGAGTGGAAATAGAAGATTTTGGGGAAAATGAATACTGTTTTGAGGGGAAAACCTGATTTGTGTGAAAATAAACCCAGTTTTGGGGGGAAATAAGGATTTTGTGGAAAATGAACCTAGTTTCGGAGGAAAATGCTGATTATGCGGAAAATGAACCCAGTTTTTGGCAGAAAAACCCGTTTTTAAGGAAAATGAACCCAGTTTTGGGGAAAAAAAATATTTTGGGAAAATGAACCCAGTAATTGGGTTAAAAAATTCGAATTCTGGGGAAAATGAACAAAGTTTTGGCGGAGGAAACCAACTTGTAGGGAAATGAAACCGAGTTTGGGAGGAAAGAAGCTGATTATGGTGAAAATTAACCCAGTTTGGGGGGGAAAAAAACCTGATTTGTATGAAAATGCATCCAGTTTGGGGTGGGGGGGGGGGGGGGGGGGGCGAAGTGATTTTGGGGAAAATTAACCCAGTAATTTTGTAAAATTTTGTAAAAAACCCTAATTTGGGGGAAAATGAACACAGTTTGGGGGGAAAACCCAACTTGTAGGTAAATGGTCTCTGTTTTGGTGGAAAAAAATCGATTTTGGGGAAAATGAACAGTGCTTGGGAAAAAATTATTTTGGGGAAATGAACCCAGTAAGTGGGAAATAAACCCGGATTTGGGGAAAAATGAAATCAGTTTGGAGGGGAAAATCTCATTTGTGTGAAAATGCAGCCAGTTTTTTTTGGGGGGGGGGGGGGGGGGGGGGGGAGGGGGGAAGATTTCGGGAAAATGAAGTCAGTTTTTGGTGGAAAAAAAACGATTTTGGGGGAAATGAATCCAGTAATGGGGAAAAAAAATGATTTTGGGGAAAATAAACCCAGTGTGGAGTGGAAACAGAAGATTTTTGAAAATGTAATCAGTTTGGAGGGGAAAACCTGATTTGTGTTGAAAGTGCACCCAGTTTTTGTGGGAAAAAAAGGATTTTGGGGAAAATGAACCCAATTTGGGAGGAAAAAAACCCGATTTTGGGGAAAATGAATCCAGTCGGGGGAGAAAAAAACCCTCATTTTCCACAAAATATGTTTTATTCCAGCAAAACTGGGTTCATTTCCCTACAATTTCATTTTCCCACAGAATCTGTTTCTTTCCACCTTAACTGTGTTCCTTTCCCTACAAAATGGGTTTCCCCCACCAAACTCTGTTCATTTTCCCCATAATCGGTATTTTCCCCATTACTGGTTCATTTTCCCCATAACTGGGTTTATTATATTCAAAAACGGCTTTTTCCCACAAACTGGCATCATTTTCCCATAATCAGTTTTTTTTTCTCCCAAACTGGGTTAATTCCTCCCAAAATCTGAAATGACTATTCGTCAGGGAGGCAAGAAGAAGACCGCCGGGATGTCTTTAGAAACCGCGGCGAGAGGCAGCTTTCCGACCGGCTTCACTTTAGAGAGCTAGCCGGTAAGAGAAGGCACTGTCTCCCGAACAAACGTAATGTTTGCAGCTGAAGCCTACTGTGAAAGCCGGGGCTACACTGTGAAGGCTGCGCAAGAAAGCAAAAGCAGCTCGACTCTTTGCCTGTATTTGTCAGCCTTCGAGAGAGGAATAGCCTGCCGCTAAAATGCTTTCTCTTCTAGCAGCGATTCATTGAAGAACATTCTGTGATTCTTTAAAATCAAGGGGTAAGTTTTCTGCTCTCCTTTGGAGAAACACAAAACCGTGCCGTTTCAGAGAATGTGCCTGTGGATTCCCTGCCTGCTGTTTCAGTAGAAAGAGTTTGCAGAGGCTGATGAGACTACACTGGAAAACAGGGATCCCTCGTCCTTGAAGCACGAGCAGATCATCTGATAATTTTCCCTTTAATTACATTGTTAGAAGATGAAAAGTCATGCTAAAACAATTTTCATAAATAGCAAGTTTCTAGAGAGAAAGATTTTAGACTCGTGCATGCGCTGTGATGTGATGCTAGATATCTGAAATGACTGCTCCTCAGATCGGCAAGGAGCAGACAGCCGAGATGTCTGTGAAACCGCGGCCAGAGACAGCTTTCTGAGCGGTTTCAGTTTAGAGAGCCAGCCGGCAAGAGAAGGCGCTGTCTCCGGACCAACGTAAAGTTTGCAGCCGGAATGTGCTGTGAAAGCCGTGGAAACACTGTGAAGGCTGCTCAAGAAAGCAGGAGCAGATCTCTCTTTGCCTGTATTTGTAAGCCTTCGAGAGAGGAATACCCTGCCGGTAAAAAGCTTTCTCTTCTGGCAGCTATTCATGGAAGGAAATTCCAGGATTCTTTAAATTCAAAGGGTTAGTTTCTGCACTCCCTTGGAGGAAAACAAAACCGTGCAGTTCAGAGAATGTGTGTGAATTCGCTGCCGGCTGTTGTAACAAGTTTTCAGCAGAAACAGTTTGCAGAGGCTGAAGGGAATGGACAGGAAAAAGGGATCTCTCGTCCTTGAACACGAACAGATCATCCGATTATTTGTCTTTTAAATACATTGTTAGGAGATTAGAAGTCATGCTAAAACATTTCCAAAATAGAAAATTCGGGGTGGATAGGAGGCAAGATTTAGACTGCTGTGGACGCGCTTTAATATGCTGCTAGAAATCGGCAAAGACTGTTCGTCAGGGAGGCAAGCAGCAGACCGCCGGGATGTCTGTAGAACCGCGGCGAGAGGCAGCTTTCCGACCGGCTTCAGTTTAGAGAGCTAGCCGGTAAGAGAAGGCACTGTCTCCCGAACAACGTAATGTTTGCAGCTGAAGCCTACTGTGAAAGCCGGGGCTACACTGTGAAGGCTGCGCAAGAAAGCAAAAGCAGCTCGACTCTTTGCCTGTATTTGTCAGCCTTCGAGAGAGGAATAGCCTGCCGCTAAAATGCTTTCTCTTCTAGCAGCGATTCATGGAAGAACATTCTGTGATTCTTTAAAATCAAGGGGTTAGTTTCTGCTCTCCTTTGGAGAAACACAAAACCGTGCCGTTCAGAGAATGTGCTGTGGATTCCTGCCTGCTGTTTCAGTAGAAAGAGTTTGCAGAGGCTGATGAGACTACACTGGAAAACAGGGATCCCTCGTCCTTGAAGCTCGAGCAGATCATCTGATTTACATTGTTAGAAGATGAAAAGTCATGCTAAAACAATTTTCATAAATAGCAAGTTTCTAAGAGAGAAAGATTTAGACTCATGTGCATGCGCTGTGATGTGATGCTAGATATCTGAAATGACTGCTCCTCAGAGCGGCAAGGAGCAGACAGCCGAGATGTCTGTGAAACCGCGGCCAGAGACAGCTTTCTGAGCGGTTTCAGTTTAGAGAGCCAGCCGGCAAGAGAAGGCGCTGTTTCCGGACCAACGTAATGTTTGCAGCCGGAATGTGGTGTGAAGCCGGGGAAACACTGTGAAGGCTGGCTCAAGAAAGCAGGAGCAGATCCTCACTTTGCCTGTATTTGTAAGCCTTAGAGGAGGAATACCCTGCCGGTAAAAAGCTTTCTCTTCTGGCAGCTATTCATGGAAGGAAATTCCAGGATTCTTTAAAATCAAGGGTTAGTTTTTGAGATAAATGAACCCATTTTTGGGGGGGGGGGGGGTGGGGGGGGGGGAAGGATTTTGAGATAGTTAACACAGTAATTGGGAATAAACCCTGATTATGGGGAAAATGAACCCAGTGTGGAGTGGAAATAGAAGCTTTTGTGGAAAATGAACCGTTTTAGGAGGGGAAAACCTGATTTGTGTGAATATGCACCCCGTTTTGGGGGAAAAATAGGATTTTGGAGAAAATGAACCCAGTTTGGGAGGAAAAATCTGATTTTGGGGGAAATGAATCCAGTTTTGGGAGGGAAATAATGATTTTGGTGAAATTTTTGGTGTAATTTTTTGTGTGAATTTTTGATTTTTTTTTTCCCCAAAATCTTCTATTTCCTCTGAAACACTGGGTTCATTTTCCCCAAAATCAGGTTTTTTTCCCCATTACTGGGTTCATTTTCCCCAAAATAATTTTTTTTCCCCAAAACTGGGTTTCATTTTCCTTGAAAACAGGTTTTTCCGCAAAACTGGGTTCATTTTCCACATAATCAGCTTTTTTCCTCCGAAAATAGGTTCATTTTACATAAAATCCTTATTTCCCCCCAAAACTCAGTTCATTTTCACAAATATCAGGTTTTCCCCTCCTATCTGATTTCATTTTCCCCAAAATCTTCTATTTCCATTCCACACTGGGTTCATTTTCCCCAAAATCATTTTTTTCCCCATTACTGGGTTCATTTTCCCCAAAATCATTTTTTCCCCCCAAAACTCGGTCCATTTTCCCCAAAATATGTTTTTTTCCACCAAAATGGGTTTCACTTCCCTACAAATTTGGTTTTCCCTACCAAACTGGTTCCATTTTCCCCCAAATTAGAGTTTTTTACCCAATTACTGCGTTCATTTCCCCCAAAATCATTTTTCCCCCCAAAAGGGGTTCATTTTCCGCATAATCAGATTTTTTCCTCCAAAACTAGGTTCATTTTCCACAAAATCCTTCCCCCCTCCCCAAAACTGGGTAAATTTTCACACAAATCAGGTTGTCCCCTCCAAACTGATTTCATTTTCCTCAAAATATTCTATTTCCACTCCGCACTTGGTTCATTTTCCCCAAAATCAGGATTTTTCCCCATTACTGCGTTCATTTTCCCCAAAATATATTTTTTTTCCACAAAACTGGGTTTATTTCCCTACAAATTGGGTTTTCCCCACCAGACTGGGTTCATTTTTCTCCAAAATCCGGGGTTTTTACCACAATTACTGGCTTTATTTCCACAAAAATATTTTCCCCTCCCCAAACTGGGTTCATTTTCCCCATAATCAGCTTCTATCCTCCCAAACTGGGTTCATTTTCCCCAAAATCCTTTTTTTCTTCAAAACACTGGGTGCATTTTCACACAAATCAAGTTTTCCCCTCCAAACAGTGTTCATTTTCCCCAAATCAGGTTTTTTCCCCATTACTGGGTTCATTTCCCCCAAAATCGTTTTTTTTCCCCCCAAACTGGGTTCATTTTCCCCAAAATCGTTTTTTTCCCTCCCAAACTGGGTTGATTTTCCCCAAAGTTGTTTTTTTTCGAGCAAAACTCGGTTCATTTCCCTACAAGTTGGACCCCCCCCCCCCCCAAACTCTGTTCATTTTCAAAAAAAAATCGGGTTTTTTACCCGATTACTGGGTTCATTTTCCCAAAATAAATTTTTTCCCCCAAACTGGGTTCATTTTCCTTAAAAATGGATTTTTTCCCCCCAAAACTGGGTTCATTTTCCGCATAATCAGCATTTTTTTTCCTCCAAAACTAGGTTCATTTTCCAGAAAATCCCTATTAACCCCAAAACTGGGGTACATTTTCACACAAATCAGGTTGTCCCCTCCAAACTGATTTCATTTTCCTCAAAATCTTCTATTTCCACTCCGCACTTGGTTCATTTTCCCCAAAATCAGGATTTTTCCCCCATTACTGGCGTTCATTTTCCCCAAAATATATTTTTTCCACAAAACTGGGTTTATTTCCCTACAAATTGGGTTTTCCCACCAGACTGGGTTCATTTTTCTCCAAAATCCGGTGGTTTTTACCCAATTACTGGCTTTATTTCCACAAAATATTTTTTCCCCCCCAAACTGGGTTCATTTCCCCCATAATCAGCTTCTCTCCTCCCAAACTGGGTTCATTTTCCCCAAAATAATTTTTTTCCCAAAAAAAACTGGGTTCATTTTCCTCAAAATATGTTTTTTTTCCACCAAAAATGGGTTTATTTCCCTACATATCGGGTTTTCCCCACCAAATTGTGTTCATTTTCCCCAACATATGGATTTTTGAACCAGTTACTGGCTTTATTTCCCCAAAATCTTTTTTTTTTCCTTCAAAACTGGGTTCATTTTCACCAAAACTGTTTTTTTCCCCCAAAACTGGTTTCATTTTCCCCATAATCAGATTCTTTCCTCCCAAGCTGTGTTCATTTTCCCCAGAGTCCGGGTTTCCAATTACTGGGTTCATTTCCCGAAGAATTATTTTTTTTTCCCCCATAATTGGGGTAATTTACCCCAAAATCGGATTTTTTTCCTCCCTAACTGGGTTCATTTTCCCCAAAGTCATTTTTTTTTTCCACCAAAACTCAGTTCATTTCCCGAATTTTGTGGGAAAATGAACCCAGTTTCAGAGGGAAAAACTGATTATGCAGAAAATAAACCCAGTTTTGGGGAAAACAATTATTTTGGAGAAAACGAACCAGTAATTGGGTAAAAAAAAAACGAATTTTGGGGAAAATGAACAAAGTTTGGGGGGGGGGAAACCAACTTCTAGGGAAATGAACCGAGTTTTGGTGGAAAAAAAAAACCCCGAATTTAGGGAAAATGGACCCAGTTTTGGGGGAAAAATCTGTTTTTGGGGAAAATGAACCAAGTGTGGAGTGGAAATAGAAGATTTTGGGAAAATGAATACTGTTTTGAGGGGAAAACCTGATTTGTGTGAAAATAAACCCAGTTTTGGGGGGGAAATAAGGATTTTGGGAAAATGAACCTAGTTTCGGAGGAAAAAATGCTGATTATGCGGAAAATGAACCCAGTTTTGGCAGAAAAACCCGTTTTTAAGGAAAATGAACCCAGTTTTGGGGAAAAAAAATATTTGGGAAAATGAACCCAGTAATTGGGTTAAAAAATTCGAATTCTGGGGAAAATGAACAAAGTTTTGGCGGAGGAAACCAACTTGTAGGGAAATGAACCGAGTTTGGGAGGAAAGAAGCTGATTATGGTGAAAATTAACCCAGTTTTGGGGGGGAAAAAACCTGATTTGTATGAAAATGCATCCAGTTTGGGGTGGGGGGGGGGGGGGGGGGGGGGGGGGGGCGAAGTGATTTTGGGGAAAATTAACCCAGTAATTTTGTAAAATTTTGTAAAAAACCCTAATTTGGGGGAAAATGAACACAGTTTGGGGGGAAAACCCAACTTGTAGGTAAATGGTCTCTGTTTTGGTGGAAAAATAAATCGATTTTGGGGAAAATGAACAGTGCTTTGGGAAAAAATTATTTTGGGGAAATGAACCCAGTAAGTGGGAAATAAACCCGGATTTGGGGAAAAATGAAATCAGTTTGGAGGGGAAAATCTCATTTGTGTGAAAATGCAGCCAGTTTTTTTTTGGGGTGGGGGGGGGGGGGGGGGGGGGGGGGGAGGGGGGGAAAGGATTTCGGGAAAATGAAGTCAGTTTTGGTGGAAAAAAAACGATTTTGGGGAAATGAATCCAGTAATGGGAAAAAAATGATTTTGGGGAAAATAAACCCAGTGTGGAGTGGAAACAGAAGATTTTTGGAAAATGTAATCAGTTTGGAGGGGAAAACCTGATTTGTGTGAAAGTGCACCCAGTTTTTTGTGGGAAAAAAAGGATTTTGGGGGAAAATGAACCCAATTTGGGAGGAAAAAAAAAACCCGGATTTTGGGGAAAATGAATCCAGTCGGGGGGGAGAAAAAAACCCTCATTTTCCACAAAATATGTTTTATTCCAGCAAAACTGGGTTCATTTCCCTACAATTTCATTTTCCACAGAATCTGTTTCTTTCCCACCTTAACTGTGTTCCTTTCCCTACAAAATGGGGTTTCCCCCACCAAACTCTGTTCATTTTCCCCCATAATCGGTATTTTCCCCCATTACTGGTTCATTTTCCCCATAACTGGGTTTATTATATTCAAAAACGGCTTTTTCCCCACAAACTGGCATCATTTTCCCCATAATCAGTTTTTTTTCTCCCAAACTGGGTTAATTCCTCCCAAAATCTGAAATGACTATTCGTCAGGGAGGCAAGAAGAAGACCGCCGGGATGTCTTTAGAAACCGCGGCGAGAGGCAGCTTTCGACCGGACTTCACTTTAGAGAGCTAGCCGGTAAGAGGAAGGCACTGTCTCCCGAACAACGTAATGTTTGCAGCTGAAGCCTACTGTGAAAGCCGGGGCTACACTGTGAAGGCTGCGCAAGAAAGCAAAGCAGCTCGACTCTTTGCCTGTATTTGTCAGCCTTCGAGAGAGGAATAGGCCTGCCGCTAAAATGCTTTCTCTTCTAGCAGCGATTCATGGAAGAACATTCTGTGATTCTTTAAAATCAAGGGGTAAGTTTTCTGCTCTCCTTTGGAGAAACACAAAACCGTGCCGTTCAGAGAATGTGCTGTGGATTCCCTGCCTGCCTGTTTCAGTAGAAAGAGTTTGCAGAGGCTGATGAGACTACACTGGAAAACAGGGATCCCTCGTCCTTGAAGCACGAGCAGATCATCTGATAATTTTCCCTTTAATTACATTGTTAGAAGATGAAAAGTCATGCTAAAACAATTTTCATAAATAGCAAGTTTCTAAGAGAGAAAGATTTTAGACTCTGTGCATGCGCTGTGATTGTGTGATGCTAGATATCTGAAATGACTGCTCCTCAGATCGGCAAGGAGCAGACAGCCCGAGATGTCTGTGAAACCGCGGCCAGAGACAGCTTTCTGAGCGGTTTCAGTTTAGAGAGCCAGCCGGCAAGAGAAGGCGCTGTCTCCGGACCAACGTAAAGTTTGCAGCCGGAATGTGCTGTGAAAGCCGTGGAAACACTGTGAAGGCTGCTCAAGAAAGCAGGGAGCAGATCCTCTCTTTGCCTGTATTTGTAAGCCTTCGAGAGAGGAATACCCTGCCGGTAAAAAAGCTTTCTCTTCTGGCAGCTATTCATGGAAGGAAATTCCAGGATTCTTTAAATTCAAAGGGTTAGTTTCTGCACTCCCTTGGAGGAAAAACAAAACCGTGCAGTTCAGAGAATGTGTGTGAATTCGCTGCCTGGCTGTTGTAACAAGTTTCAGCAGAAACAGTTTGCAGAGGCTGAAGGGAATGGACAGGAAAAAAGGGATCTCTCGTCCTTGAACACGAACAGATCATCCGATTATTTGTCTTTTAAATACATTGTTAGGAGATTAGATGTCATGCTAAAACATTTCCAAAATAGAAAATTCGGGGGTGGATAGGAGGCAAGATTTTAGACTGCTGTGGACGCGCTTTAATATGCTGCTAGAAATCGGCAAAGACTGTTCGTCAGGGAGGCAAGCAGCAGACCGCCCGGGATGTCTGTAGAACCCGCGGCGAGAGGCAGCTTTCCGACCGGCTTCAGTTTAGAGAGCTAGCCGGTAAGAGAGAAGCACTGTCTCCCGAACAACGTAATGTTTGCAGCTGAAGCCTACTGTGAAAGCCGGGGCTACACTGTGAAGGCTGCGCAAGAAAGCAAAAGCAGCTCGACTCTTTGCCTGTATTTGTCAGCCTTCGAGAGAGGAATAGCCTGCCCGCTAAAATGCTTTCTCTTCTAGCAGCGATTCATGGAAGAACATTCTGTGATTCTTTAAAATCAAGGGGTTAGTTTCTGCTCTCCTTTGGAGAAACACAAAAACCGTGCCGTTCAGAGAATGTGCTGTGGATTCCCTGCCTGCTGTTTCAGTAGAAAGAGTTTGCAGAGGCTGATGAGGACTACACTGGAAAACAGGGATCCCTCGTCCTTGAAGCTCGAGCAGATCATCTGATTTACATTGTTAGAAGATGAAAAGTCATGCTAAAACAATTTTTCATAAATAGCAAGTTTCTAAGAGAGAAAGATTTTAGACTCATGTGCATGCGCTGTGATGTGATGCTAGATATCTGAAATGACTGCTCCTCAGAGCGGCAAGGAGCAGACAGCCGAGATGTCTGTGAAACCGCGGCCAGAGACAGCTTTCTGAGCGGTTTCAGTTTAGAGGAGCCAGCCGGCAAGAGAAGGGCGCTGTTTCCGGACCAACGTAATGTTTGCAGCCGGAAATGTGAGTGTGAAAGCCGGGGAAACACTGTGAAGGCTGCTCAAGAAAGCAGGAGCAGATCCTCACTTTGCCTGTATTTGTAAGCCTTAGAGGAGGAATACCCTGCCGGTAAAAAGCTTTCTCTTCTGGCAGCTATTCATGGAAGGAATTCCAGGATTCTTTAAAATCAAGGGGTTAGTTTTTGAGATAAATGAACCCATTTTTGG
>JAUMJJ010000458.1:0-38256 GCA_033556795.1 Tapera naevia | reverse complement strand
ACAAAAACTGGGTGCATTTTCACACAAATCAGGTTTTCCCCTCCAAACTGATTACATTTTCCAAAAATCTTCTATTTCCACTCCACACTGGGTTTATTTTCCCCAAAATCATTTTTTTCCCGCATTACTGGATTCATTTCCCCAAAATCGTTTTTTTTTCCACCAAAACTGAGTTCATTTTCCCGAAATCGTTTCCCCCCCCTCCCCCCCCCCAAAAAAAAAACTGGCTGCATTTTCACACAAATGAGATTTTCCCCTCCAAACTGATTTCATTTTCCCCCAAAATCCGGGTGTTATTTCCCAATTACTGGGTTCATTTCCCCAAAATAATTTTTTCCCAAAGCACTCTTCATTTTCCCCAAAATCGATTTTTTTCCACCAAAACAGAGACCATTTACCTACAAGTTGGGGTTTTCCCCCCAAACTGTGTTCATTTTCCCCCAAATTAGGGTTTTTTACAAAACTTTACAAAATTACTGGGTTAATTTTCCCCAAAATCACTTCGCCCACACCCCCCCCCCCAAACTGGATGCATTTTCATATAAATCAGGTTTTTCCCCCCAAAGTGGGTTAATTTTCACCATAATCAGCTTCTTTCCTCCCAAACTCGGTTCATTTCCCTTCAAGTTGGTTTCCTCCGCCCAAAACTTTGTTCATTTTCCCCAAAATTCGAATTTTTTAACCCAATTACTGGGTTCATTTTCCCAAAATATTTTTTTTCCCCAAAACTGGGTTCATTTTCCTTAAAAACGGGTTTTTCTGCCAAAACTGGGTTCATTTTCTGCATAATCAGCATTTTTCCTCCGAAACTAGGTTCATTTTCCACAAAATCCTTATTTCCCCCCAAAACTGGGTTTATTTTCACACAAATCAGGTTTTCCCCTCAAAACAGTATTCATTTTCCCCAAAATCTTCTATTTCCACTCCACACTTGGTTCATTTTCCCCAAAAACAGATTTTTCCCCCAAAACTGTGTCCATTTTCCCTAAATTCGGGTTTTTTTTTTCCACCAAAACTCGGTTCATTTCCCTAGAAGTTGGTTTTTCCCCCCACAAACTTTGTTCATTTTCCCCAAAATTCGTTTTTTTTACCCAATTACTGGGTTCATTTTCTCCAAAATAATTGTTTTCCCCAAAACTGGGTTCATTTTCTGCATAATCAGTTTTTCCCTCTGAAACTGGGTTCATTTTCCACAAAATTCGGGAAATGAACTGAGTTTTGGTGGAAAAAAAACTGACTTTGGGGAAAATGAACCCAGTTAGGGAGGAAAAAATCCGATTTTGGGGCAAATTACCCCAATTATGGGGGAAAAAAAAAATAATTTTCGGGAAATGAACCCAGTAATTGGAAAACCCGGATTCTGGGGAAAATGAACACAGTTTGGGAGGAAAGAAGCTGATTATGGGGAAAATGAAACCAGTTTTGGGGGAAAAAAAAACATTTTTGGTGAAAATGAACCCAGTTTTGAAGGAAAAAAAAAAGATTTTGGGGAAATAAAGCCAGTAACTGGTTCAAAAATCCATATGTTGGGGAAAATGAACACAATCTGGTGGGGAAAACCCGATATGTAGGGAAATAAACCCATTTTTGGTGGAAAAAACATATTTTGAGGAAAATGAACCCAGTTTTTTTGGGGAAAAAATTATTTTGGGGAAAATGAACCCAGTTTGGGAGGAGAGAAGCTGATTATGGGGGAAATGAACCCAGTTTGGGGGGGGGGAAATATTTTGTGGAAATAAAGCCAGTAATTGGGTAAAACCCCCGGATTTTGGAGAAAAATGAACCCAGTCTGGTGGGGAAAACCCAATTTGTAGGGAAATAAACCCAGTTTTGTGGAAAAAATATATTTTGGGGAAAATGAACGCAGTAATGGTGAAAAATCCTGATTTTGGGGAAAATGAACCAGGTGCGGAGTGGAAATAGAAGATTTTGAGGAAAATGAAATCAGTTTGGAGGGGACAACCTGATTTGTGTGAAAATGTACCCAGTTTTGGGGGTTAATAGGGATTTTCTGGAAAATGAACCTAGTTTTGGAGGGAAAAAAATGCCGGTTATGCGGAAAATGAACCCAGTTTTGGGGGAAAAATCCATTTTTAAGGAAAATGAACCCAGTTTGGGGGAAAAAAATTATTTTGGGGAAAATGAACCCAGTAATCGGGTAAAAAACCCGATTTTTTTGGAAAATGAACAGAGTTGGGGGGGGGGGGGAACCAACTTGTAGGGAAATGAACCGAGTTTTGCTCGAAAAAAAACAACTTTGGGGAAAATCAACCCAGTTTGGGAGGGAAAAAAAACGATTTTGGGGAAAATGAACCCAGTTTTGGGGGAAAAAACACCGATTTTGGGGAAATGAACCCAGTAATGGGGAAAAAAACCTGATTTTGGGGGAAAATAAACACTGTTTGGAGGGGAAAACTTGATTTGTGTGAAAATGCACCCAGTGTTTTGAAGAAAAAAAGGATTTTGGGGAAAATGAACCCAGTTTGGGAGGATAGAAGCTGATTAAGGGGAAAATGAACCCAGTTTGGGGGGGGCAAATATTTTATGGAAATAAAGCCAGTAATTGGGTAAAAACCCCGGATTTTGGAGAAAAAATGAACCCAGTCTGGTGGGGAAAACCCAATTTGTAGGGAAATAAACCCAGTTTTGTGGAAAAAATATATTTTGGGGAAAATGAACGCAGTAATGGGGAAAAATCCTGATTTTGGGGAAAATGAACCAAGTGCGGAGTGGAAATAGAATATTTTGAGGAAAATGAAATCAGGTTTGGAGGGGACAACCTGATTTGTGTGAAAATGTACCCAGTTTTGGGGGGGGGGGGGGTGGGGGGGGAAGGATTTTGTGGAAAATGAACCTAGTTTTGGAGGAAAAAAATCTGATTATGCGGAAAATGAACCCCTTTTGGGGGGAAAAATGATTTTGGGGGAAATGAACGCAGTAATTGGGTAAAAAACTCTAATTTGGGGGAAAATGGAACCAGTTTGGTAGGGAAAACCAAATTTGTAGGGAAGTGAACCCATTTTTGGTGGAAAAAAACATATTTTGGGGAAAATGGACACAGTTTTGGGGGGAAAAAATGATTTTGGGGAAAATGAACCCAGTAATGGGGAAAAAAATGATTTTGGGGAAAATGAACCCAGTGTGGAATGGAAATAGAAGATTTTGGGGAAAATGAAATCAGATAGGAGGGGAAAACCTGATTTTTGTGAAAATGAACTGAGTTTTGGGGGAAATAAGGATTTTATGTAAAATGAACCTATTTTCGGAGGAAAAAAGCTGATTATGTGGAAAATGAACCCAGTTTTGCGGAAAAACCTGTTTTCAAGGAAAATGAACCCAGTTTGGGGGGAAAAAATGATTTTGGGGAAAATGAACCCAGTGATCGGGTAAAAAACCCGGATTTTGGGGGAAAATGAACACAGTTTGTTAGGGAAAACCTAATATGTAGGGAAATAAACCCAGTTTTGGTGGAAAAAACATATTTTGGGGAAAATGAACCCAGTTTTGGGGTAAAAAAAATGATTTTTGGAAAATTAACCCACTTTGTGAGAAAAACCCCTGATTTTGGAGAAAATGAACCCAGTAATGGGGAAAAATCCTGATTTTGGGGAAAATGAACCAAGTGCGGAGTGGAAATAGAAGGTTTTGAGGAAAATGAAATCAGTTTGGACGGGACAACCTGATTTGTGTGAAAATGTACCCAGTTTTGGGGGTTAATAGGGATTTTGCGGAAAATGAACCTAGTTTCGGAGGAAAAATTCTGATTATACGGAAAATGAACACAGTTTTGGGGGAAAAAAACGTTTTTAAGGAAAATGAACCCAGTTTTTGGGGAAAAAATTATTTTGGGGAAAATGAACGCAGTAATTGGGTAAAAAAAACCCGAATTTTGGGGAAAATCAGCAGAGTTGGGGGGGGGGAAGACTTGTAGAGAAATGAACCGACTTTTGCTGTAAAAAAACCGACTTTGGGGAAAATCAACCCAGTTTGGGAGGGAAAAAAACGATTTTGGGGAAAATGAACCCAGTTTTGGGGGAAAAAACCCGATTTTGGGGAAATGAACCCAGTAATGGGGAAAAAAACTGATTTTGGGGAAAATAAACACTGTTTGGAGGGGAAAACTTGATTTGTGTGAAAATGCACCCAGTGTTTTCGTGGAAAAAAAGGATTTTGGGGAAAATGAACCCAGTTTAGGAAGAAAGAAGCTGATTATGGGGAAAATTAACCCAGTTTGGAGGGGATAACCCGTTTTTGATTAAAATGAACCCAGTTTTGAGGGAAAAACAAATTTTTTTGGGAAATAAAGCCAGTAATTGGGGCTTCTCCAAAACAACCAGGTTTTGGAGAAAATGAACACAATTTGGTGGGGAAAACCCAATATTTAGGGAAATAAACCCAGTTTTGGTGGAAAAAAAACATATTTTGGGGAAAATGAACACAGTTTTGGGGGAAAAAATGATTTTGGGGAAAATGAACGCAGTAATGGAGAAAAAATCCTGATTTTGGGGAAAATGAACCCAGTGTGGAGTGGAAATTGAGATTTTGGGGAAAATGAAATCAGTTTGGAGGGGAAAACCTGATTTGTGTGAAAATGTACCCAGTTTTGGGGGGAGAAAAAGGATTTTGGGTAAAATGAACCCAGTGTGGAGTGGAAATAGAAGATTTTGGAGAAAATGAACACTGTTTGGAGGGGAACACCTGATTTTGGAGAAAAAGCATCCAGTTTTGGGGGGAAATAAGGATTTTGTGGAAAATTAATATAGTTTTGGAGGATAAAAGCTATTTATGCAGAAAATGAACCCAGTTTTGGGTAAAATCCCGTTTTTAAGGAAAATGAACCCAATTTTGGGGAAAAAAAATTATTTTTGGGAAAATGAACCCAGTAATTGGGTAAAAAACCCGAATTTTGGGGAAAATGAACCCCGTTTGGGAGGAAAAAAACCCGATTATGGGAAAAATGAACCCAGTTTTGGGGAAAAAATTATTTTGGGGAAAATGAAATCAGTTTTGGGAAAAAAATTATTTTGGGGAAAATGAACCCAGTAATGGGGAAAAAAACCTGATTTTGGGGAAAATGAACCCAGTGTGGAGTGGAAATAGAAGATTTTGGGGAAAAAAAATCAAAAATTCACCAAAAATTACACCAAAAATTTCACCAAAATCATTATTTCCCTCCCAAAACTGGATTCATTTCCCCCAATATCAGATTTTTTTCCTCCCAAACCGGATTCATTTTCCCCAAAATCCTATTTTTCCCCCAAAACTGGGTGCATATTCACACAAATCAGGTTTTCCCCTCCTAAAACGGTTCATTTTCCACAAAAGCTTATATTTCCACTCCACACTGGGTTCATTTTCCCCATAATCAGGGTTTATTCCCAATTACTGTGTTCACTTTCTCAAAAATCCTTTTACTCCCCCCCCCCCCCCCCCCATCAAAAATGGGTTCATTTATCTCAAAAACTAACCCCTTGATTTTAAAGAATCCTGGAATGTTCTTCCATGAATCGCTGCTAGAAGAGAAAGCCTTTTAGCGGCAGGCTATTCCTCTCTCGAAGGCTGACAAATACAGGCAAACAGTCGAGCTGCTTTTGCTTTCTTGAGCAGCCTTCACAGTGTAGCCCCGGCTTTCACAGTAGGCTTCAGCTGCAAACATTACGTTGTTCGGGAGACAGTGCCTTCTCTTACCGGCTAGCTCTCTAAACTGAAGCCGGTCGGAAAGCTGCCTCTCGCCGCGGATCTACAGACATCCCGGCGGTCTGCTGCTTGCCTCCCTGACGAACAGTCTTTTCCGATTTCTAGCAGCATATTAAAGCGCGTCCACAGCAGTCTAAAATCTTGCCTCCTACCCACCCCCGAATTTTCTATTTTGGAAATGTTTTAGCATGACATCTAATCTCCTAACAATGTATTTAAAAGACAAATAATCGGATGATCTGTTCGTGTTCAAGGACGAGAGATGCCTTTTTTCCTGTCCATTCCCTTCAGCCTCTGCAAACTGTTTCTGCTGAAACGTGTTAAAACAGCCGTCAGCGAATTCACACACATTCTCTGAACTGCACGGTTTTGTTTTTCCTCCAAGGGAGTGCAGAAACTAACCCTTTGAATTTAAAGAATCCTGGAATTTCCTTCCATGAATAGCTGCCAGAAGAGAAAGCTTTTTACCGGCAGGGTATTCCTCTCTCGAAGGCTTACAAATACAGGCAAAGTGAGGATCTGCTCCTGCTTTCTTGAGCAGCCTTCACAGTGTTTCCCCGGCTTTCACACCACATTCCGGCTGCAAACATTACGTTGGTCCGGAGACAGCGCCTTCTCTTGCCGGCTGGCTCTCTAAACTGAAACCGCTCAGAAAGCTGTCTCTGGCCGCGGTTTCACAGACATCTCGGCTGTCTGCTCCTTGCCGCTCTGAGGAGCAGTCATTTCAGATATCTAGAATCACATCACAGCGCATGCACATGAGTCTAAAATCTTTCTCTCTTAGAAAGTTGCTATTTATGAAAATTGTTTTAGCATGACTTTTCATCTTCTAACAATGTAATTAAAGGGAATATTATCAGATGATCTGCTCGTGCTTCAAGGACGAGGGATCCCTGTTTTCCAGTGTAGTCTCATCAGCCTCTGCAAACTCTTTCTACTGAAACAGCAGGCAGGGAATCCACAGCACATTCTCTGAACGGCACGGTTTTGTGTTTCTCCAAAGGAGAGCAGAAACTAACCCCTTGATTTTAAAGAATCACCGAATCTTCTTCCATGAATCGCTGCTGGAAGAGAAAGCATTTTAGCGGCAGGCTATTCCTCTCTCGAAGGCTGACAAATACAGGCAAACAGTCGAGCTGCTTTTGCTTTCTTGCGCAGCCTTCACAGTGTAGCCCCGGCTTTCACAGTAGGCTTCAGCTGCAAACATTACGTTGTTCGGGAGACAGTGCCTTCTCTTACCGGCTAGCTCTCTAAACTGAAGCCGGTCGGAAAGCTGCCTCTCGCCGCGGTTCTACAGACATCCCGGCGGTCTGCTGCTTGCCTCCCTGACGAACAGTCTTTTCCGATTTCTAGCAGCATATTAAAGCGCGTCCACAGCAGTCTAAATCTAAATTGCCTCCTACCCACCCCCGAATTTTCTATTTTGGAAATGTTTTAGCATGACATCTAATCTCCTAACAATGTATTTAAAAGACAAATAATCGGATGATCTGTTCGTGTTCAAGGACGAGAGATGCCTTTTTTCCTGTCCATTCCCCTTCAGCCTCTGCAAACTGTTTCTGCTGAAACGTGTTAAAACAGCCGTCAGCGAATTCACACACATTCTCTGAACTGCACGGTTTTTTTTTTTCCTCCAAGGGAGTGCAGAAACTAACCCTTTGAATTTAAAGAATCCTGGAATTTCCTTCCATGAATAGCTGCCAGAAGAGAAAGCTTTTCACCGGCAGGGTATTCCTCTCTCGAAGGCTTACAAATACAGGCAAAGTGAGGATCTGCTCCTGCTTTCTTGAGCAGCCTTCACAGTGTTTCCCCGGCTTTCACACCACTTTCCGGCTGCAAACATTACGTTGGTCCGGAGACAGCGCCTTCTCTTGCCGGCTGGCTCTCTAAACTGAAACCGCTCAGAAAGCTGTCTCTGGCCGCGGTTCCACAGACATCTCGGCTGTCTGCTCCTTGCCGCTCTGAGGAGCAGTCATTTCAGATATCTAGAATCACATCACAGCGCATGCACATGAGTCTAAAATCTTTCTCTCTTAGAAAGTTGCTATTTATGAAAATTGTTTTAGCATGACTTTTTCATCTTCTAACAATGTAATTAAAGGGAATATTATCAGATGATCTGCTCGTGCTTCAAGGACGAGGGATCCCTGTTTTCCAGTGTAGTCTCATCTGCCTCTGCAAACTCTTTCTACTGAAACAGCAGGCAGGGAATCCACAGCACATTCTCTGAACGGCACGGTTTTGTGTTTCTCCAAAGGAGAGCAGAAACTAACCCCTTGATTTTAAAGACTCACAGAATCTTCTTCCATGAATCGCTGCTGGAAGTGAAAGCATTTTAGCGGCAGGCTATTCCTCTCTCGAAGGCTGACAAATACAGGCAAACAGTCGAGCTGCTTTTGCTTTCTTGCGCAGCCTTCACAGTGTAGCCCCGGCTTTCACAGTAGGCTTCAGCTGCAAACATTACGTTGTTCGGGAGACAGCGCCTTCTCTTACCGGCTAGCTCTCTAAACTGAAGCCGGTCGGAAAGCTGCCTCTGCCCGCGGTTCTACAGACATCCCGGCGGTCTTCTTCTTGCCTCCCTGACGAACAGTCATTTCAGATTTTGGGAGGAATTAACACAGTTTGGGAGAAAAAAAACTGATTATGGGGAAAATGAAGCCAGTTTGTGGGGAAAAAAGCCGTTTTTGAATATAATAAAACCAGTTATGGGGAAAATGAACCAGTAATTGGGAAAAAAACGATTATGGGGAAAATGAACAGAGTTTGGGGGGGGAAAACCCATTTTGTAGGGAAAGGAACACAATTAAGGTGGAAAGAAACAGATTCTGTGTAAAATGAAATTGTAGGGAAATGAACCCAGTTTTGCTGGAATAAAACTTATTTTGTGGAAAATGAGGGTTTTTTTCTCCCCCCCGACTGGATTCATTTTCCCCAAAATCGGGTTTTTTTCCTCCCAAATTGGGTTCATTTTCCCAAAAATCCTTTTTTTCCCACAAAAACTGGGTGCATTTTCACACAAATCAGGTTTTCCCCATCCAAACTGATTACATTTTCCAAAAAATCTACTATTTCCACTCCACACTGGGTTTATTTTCCCCAAAATCATTTTTTTCCCCCATTACTGGATTCATTTCCCCAAAATCGTTTTTTTTCCACCAAAACTGAGTTCATTTTCCCGAAATCGTTTCCCCCCCCTCCCCCCCCCCAAAAAAAAAAAACTGGCTGCATTTTCACACAAATGAGATTTTCCCCTCCAAACTGATTTCATTTTCCCCCAAATCCGGGTTTATTTCCCAATTACTGGGTTCATTTCCCCAAAATATTTTTTTCCCAAAGCACTGTTCATTTTCCCCAAAATCGATTTTTTTCCACCAAAACAGAGACCATTTACCTACAAGTTGGGTTTTCCCCCCAAACTGTGTTCATTTTCCCCCAAATTAGGGTTTTTTACAAAATTGTACAAAATTACTGGGTTAATTTTCCCCAAAATCACTTCGCCCCCCCCCCCCCCCCCCCCCCAAACTGGATGCATTTTCATACAAATCAGGTTTTTCCCCCCCAAACTGGGTTAATTTTCACCATAATCAGCTTCTTTCCTCCCAAACTCGGTTCATTTCCCTACAAGTTGGTTTCCTCCGCCCAAAACTTTGTTCATTTTCCCCAAAATTCGATTTTTTTAACCCAATTACTGGGTTCATTTTCCCAAAATATTTTTTTTCCCCAAAACTGGGTTCATTTTCCTTAAAAACGGGTTTTTCTGCCAAAACTGGGTTCATTTTCCACATAATCAGCATTTTTCCTCCGAAACTAGGTTCATTTTCCACAAAATCCTTATTTCCCCCCAAAACTGGGTTTATTTTCACACAAATCAGGTTTTCCCCTCAAAACAGTGTTCATTTTCCCCAAAATCTTCTATTTCCACTCCACACTTGGTTCATTTTCCCCAAAAACAGATTTTTCCCCCAAAACTGGGTCCATTTTCCCTAAATTCGGGTTTTTTTTCCACCAAAACTCGGTTCATTTCCCTAGAAGTTGGTTTTTCCCCCCCAAACTTTGTTCATTTTCCCCAAAATTCGGTTTTTTTACCCAATTACTGGGTTCGTTTTCTCCAAAATAATTGTTTTCCCCAAAACTGGGTTCATTTTCTGCATAATCAGTTTTTCCCTCTGAAACTGGGTTCATTTTCCACAAAATTCGGGAAATGAACTGAGTTTTGGTGGAAAAAAACTGACTTTGGGGAAAATGAACCCAGTTAGGGAGGAAAAAATCCGATTTCGGGGCAAATTACCCCAATTATGGGGGAAAAAAAAATAATTTTCGGGAAATGAACCCAGTAATTGGAAAACCCGGATTCTGGGAAAATAAACACAGTTTGGGAGGAAAGAAGCTGATTATGGGGAAAATGAAACCAGTTTTGGGGGAAAAAAACATTTTTGGTGAAAATGAACCCAGTTTTGAAGGAAAAAAAAAGATTTTGGGGAAATAAAGCCAGTAACTGGTTCAAAAATCCATATGTTGGGGAAAATGAACACAATTTGGTGGGGAAAACCCGATATGTAGGGAAATAAACCCATTTTTGGTGGAAAAAACATATTTTGAGGAAAATAACCCAGTTTTTTTGGGGAAAAAATTATTTTGGGGAAAATGAACCCAGTTTGGGAGGAGAGAAGCTGATTATGGGGGAAATGAACCCAGTTTGGGGGGGAAAAAATATTTTGTGGAAATAAAGCCAGTAATTGGGTAAAAACCCCGGATTTTGGAGAAAAATGAACCAGTCTGGTGGGGAAAACCCAATTTGTAGGGAAATAAACCCAGTTTTGTGGAAAAAAATATATTTTGGGGAAAATGAACGCAGTAATGGGGAAAAATCCTGATTTTGGGGAAAATGAACTAAGTGCGGAGTGGAAATAGAATATTTTGAGGAAAATGAAATCAGTTTGGAGGGGACAACCTGATTTGTGTGAAATGTACCCAGTTTTGGGGGGGGGGGGAAGGATTTTGTGGAAAATGAACCTAGTTTTGGAGGAAAAAATCTGATTATGCGGAAAATGAACCCCTTTTGGGGGGAAAAATGATTTTGGGGGAAATGAACGCAGTAATTGGGTAAAAAACTCTAATTTGGGGGAAAATGGAACCAGTTTGGTAGGGAAAACCAAATTTGTCGGGAAGTGAACCCATTTTTGGTGGAAAAAAACATATTTTGGGGAAAATGGACACAGTTTTGGGGGGAAAAAATGATTTTGGGGAAAATGAACCCAGTAATGGGGAAAAAAATGATTTTGGGAAAATGAACCCAGTGTGGAATGGAAATAGAAGATTTTGGGGAAAATGAAATCAGATAGGAGGGGAAAACCTGATTTTTGTGAAAATGAACTGAGTTTTGGGGGGAAATAAGGATTTTATGTAAAATGAACCTATTTTCGGAGGAAAAAAGCTGATTATGTGGAAAATGAACCCAGTTTTGCGGAAAAACCTGTTTTCAAGGAAAATGAACCCAGTTTGGGGGGGAAAAATGATTTTGGGGAAAATGAACCCAGTGATCGGGTAAAAAACCCGGATTTTGGGGAAAATGAACACAGTTTGTTGGGGAAAACCTAATATGTAGGGAAATAAACCCAGTTTTGGTGGAAAAAAAATATTTTGGGGAAAATGAACCCAGTTTTGGGGTAAAAAAATGATTTTTGGAAAAATTAACCCACTTTGTGAGAAAAACCCCTGATTTTGGAGAAAATGAACCCAGTAATGGGGAAAAATCCTGATTTTGGGGAAAATGAACCAAGTGCGGAGTGGAAATAGAAGGTTTTGAGGAAAATGAAATCAGTTTGGACGGGACAACCTGATTTGTGTGAAAATGTACCCAGTTTTGGGGGTTAATAGGGATTTTGCGGAAAATGAACCTAGTTTCGGAGGAAAAATTCTGATTATACGGAAAATGAACACAGTTTTGGGGGAAAAAAACGTTTTTAAGGAAAATGAACCCAGTTTTTGGGGAAAAAATTATTTTGGGGAAAATGAACGCAGTAATTGGGTAAAAAAAACCCGAATTTTGGGGAAAATCAGCAGAGTTTGGGGGGGGGAAGACTTGTAGAGAAATGAACCGACTTTTGCTGTAAAAAAACCGACTTTGGGGAAAATCAACCCAGTTTGGGAGGAAAAAATCCGATTTTGGGGAAAATGAACACTGGAGGGGAAAAAAACCTGGTTTTGGGGAAAATGAACACTGGAGGGGAAAACTAGATTTGTGTGAAAATGCACCCAGTGTTTTGTGGAAAAAAAGGATTTTGGGGAAAATGAACCCAGTTTAGGAAGAAAGAAGCTGATTATGGGGAAAATTAACCCAGTTTGGAGGGGATAACCCGTTTTTGATTAAAATTAACCCAGTTTTGAGGGAAAAAAAAATTTTTTGGGAAATAAAGCCAGTAATTGGGGCTTCTCCAAAACAACCAGGTTTTGGAGAAAATGAACACAATTTGGTGGGGAAAACCCAATATTTAGGGAAATAAACCCAGTTTTGGTGGAAAAAAAACATATTTTGGGGAAAATGAACACAGTTTTGGGGGAAAAAATGATTTTGGGGAAAATGAACGCAGTAATGGAGAAAAAATCCTGATTTTGGGGAAAATGAACCCAGTGTGGAGTGGAAATTGAAGATTTTGGGGAAAATGAAATCAGTTTGGAGGGGAAAACCTGATTTGTGTGAAAATGTACCCAGTTTTTGGGGGAGAAAAAGGATTTTGGGTAAAATGAACCCAGTGTGGAGTGGAAATAGAAGATTTTGGAGAAAATGAACACTGTTTGGAGGGGAACACCTGATTTTGGAGAAAAAGCATCCAGTTTTGGGGGGAAATAAGGATTTTGTGGAAAATGAATATAGTTTCGGAGGATAAAAACTATTTATGCAGAAAATGAACCCAGTTTTGGGTAAAAAACCCGTTTTTAAGGAAAATGAACCCAATTTTGGGGAAAAAAATTTATTTTTGGGAAAATGAACCTAGTAATTGGGTAAAAAACCCGAATTTTGGGGAAAATGAACCCCGTTTGGGAGGAAAAAAACCCGATTATGGGAAAAATGAACCCAGTTTTGGGGAAAAAATTATTTTGGGGAAAATGAAATCAGTTTTGGGAAAAAAATTATTTTGGGGAAAATGAACCCAGTAATGGGGAAAAAAACCTGATTTTGGGGAAAATGAACCCAGTTTTGGGGGAAAACCCCGGATTTGGGGAAAATGAACCCAGTTTTGGGGGAAAAAATGATTTTGGGGAAAATGAACGCAGTAATGGAGAAAAAATCCTGATTTTGGGGAAAATGAACCCAGTGTGGAGTGGAAATTGAAGATTTTGGGGAAAATGAAATCAGTTTGGAGGGGAAAACCTGATTTGTGTGAAAATGTACCCAGTTTTTGGGGGAGAAAAAGGATTTTGGGTAAAATGAACTCAGTGTGGAGTGGAAATAGAAGATTTTGGAGAAAATGAACACTGTTTGGAGGGGAACACCTGATTTTGGAGAAAAAGCATCCAGTTTTGGGGGGAAATAAGGATTTTGTGGAAAATGAATATAGTTTCGGAGGATAAAAACTATTTATGCAGAAAATGAACCCAGTTTTGGTTAAAAAACCCGTTTTTAAGGAAAATGAACCCAATTTTGGGGAAAAAAATTTATTTTTAGGAAAATGAACCCAGTAATTGGGTAAAAAACCCGATTTTTTTTGAAAATGAACAGAGTTTGGGGGGGGGGGGGGAACCAACTTATAGGGAAATGAACCGAGTTTTGCTCGAAAAAAAACAACTTTGGGGAAAATCAACCCAGTTTGGGAGGGAAAAAAACGATTTTGGGGAAAATGAACCCAGTTTTGGGGGAAAAAACCCGATTTTGGGGAAATGAACCCAGTAATGGGGAAAAAACCTGATTTTGGGGAAAATGAACACTGTTTGGAGGGGAAAACTTGATTTGTGTGAAAATGCACCCAGTGTTTTGAAGAAAAAAAGGATTTTGGGGAAAATGAACCCAGTTTGGGAGGATAGAAGCTGATTATGGGGAAAATGAACCCAGTTTGGGGGGGGGGAAATATTTTGTGGAAATAAAGCCAGTAATTGGGTAAAAACCCCGGATTTTGGAGAAAAATGAACCCAGTCTGGTGGGGAAAACCCAATTTGTAGGGAAATAAACCCAGTTTTGTGGAAAAAATATATTTTGGGGAAAATGAACGCAGTAATGGGGAAAAATCCTGATTTTGGGGAAAATGAACCAAGTGCGGAGTGGAAATAGAAGATTTTGAGGAAAATGAAATCAGTTTGGAGGGGACAACCTGATTTGTGTGAAAATGTACCCAGTTTTGGGGGGGGGGGGGGAAGGATTTTGTGGAAAATGAACCTAGTTTTGGAGGAAAAAATCTGATTATGCGGAAAATGAACCCCTTTTGGGGGGAAAAATGATTTTGGGGAAATGAACGCAGTAATTGGGTAAAAAACTCTAATTTGGGGGAAAATGGAACCAGTTTGGTAGGGAAAACCAAATTTGTAGGGAAGTGAACCCATTTTTGGTGGAAAAAACCATATTTTGGGGAAAATGGACACAGTTTTGGGGGGAAAAAATGATTTTGGGGAAAATGAACCCAGTAATGGGGAAAAAAATGATTTTGGGGAAAATGAACCCAGTGTGGAATGGAAATAGAAGATTTTGGGAAAATGAAATCAGATAGGAGGGGAAAACCTGATTTTTGTGAAAATGAACTGAGTTTTGGGGGGAAATAAGGATTTTATGTAAAATGAACCTATTTTCGGAGGAAAAAAGCTGATTATGTGGAAAATGAACCCAGTTTTGCGGAAAAACCTGTTTTCAAGGAAAATGAACCCAGTTTTGGGGAAAAAAATGATTTTGGGGAAAATGAACCCAGTGATCGGGTAAAAAACCCGGATTTTGGGGAAAATGAACACAGTTTGTTGGGGAAAACCTAATATGTAGGGAAATAAACCCAGTTTTGGTGGAAAAAAAATATTTTGGGGAAAATGAACCCAGTTTTGGGGTAAAAAAAATGATTTTTGGAAAAATTAACCCACTTTGTGAGAAAACAACCTGATTTTGGAGAAAATGAACCCAGTAATGGGGAAAAATCCTGATTTTGGGGAAAATGAACCAAGTGCGGAGTGGAAATAGAAGGTTTTGAGGAAAATGAAATCAGTTTGGACGGGACAACCTGATTTGTGTGAAAATGTACCCAGTTTTGGGGGTTAATAGGGATTTTGCGGAAAATGAACCTAGTTTCGGAGGAAAAATTCTGATTATACGGAAAATGAACAGAGTTTTGGGGGAAAAAAACGTTTTTAAGGAAAATGAACCCAGTTTTTGGGGAAAAAATTATTTTGGGGAAAATGAACGCAGTAATTGGGTAAAAAAACCCCGAATTTTGGGGAAAATCAGTAGAGTTGGGGGGGGGAAGACTTGTAGAGAAATGAACCGACTTTTGCTGTAAAAAAACCGACTTTGGGGAAAATCAACCCAGTTTGGGAGGGAAAAAAACGATTTTGGGGAAAATGAACCCAGTTTTGGGGGAAAAAACCCGATTTTGGGGAAATGAACCCAGTAATGGGGAAAAAACCTGATTTAGGGGAAAATAAACACTGTTTGGAGGGGAAAACTTGATTTGTGTGAAAATGCACCCAGTGTTTTGTGGAAAAAAAGGATTTTGGGGAAAATGAACCCAATTTAGGAAGAAAGAAGCTGATTATGGGGAAAATTAACCGAGTTTGGAGGGGATAACCCGTTTTTGATTAAAATGAACCCAGTTTTGAGGGAAAAACAAATTTTTTGGGAAATAAAGCCAGTAATTGGGGCTTCTCCAAAACAACCAGGTTTTGGAGAAAATGAACACAATTTGGTGGGGAAAACCCAATATTTAGGGAAATAAACCCAGTTTTGGTGGAAAAAAAACATATTTTGGGGAAAATGAACACAGTTTTGGGGGAAAAAATGATTTTGGGGAAAATGAACGCAGTAATGGAGAAAAAATCCTGATTTTGGGGAAAATGAACCCAGTGTGGAGTGGAAATTGAAGATTTTGGGGAAAATGAAATCAGTTTGGAGGGGAAAACCTGATTTGTGTGAAAATGTACCCAGTTTTTGGGGGAGAAAAAGGATTTTGGGTAAAATGAACCCAGTGTGGAGTGGAAATAGAAGATTTTGGAGAAAATGAACACTGTTTGGAGGGGAACACCTGATTTTGGAGAAAAAGCATCCAGTTTTGGGGGGAAATAAGGATTTTGTGGAAAATTAATATAGTTTCGGAGGATAAAAGCTATTTATGCAGAAAATGAACCCAGTTTTGGTAAAAAACCCGTTTTTAAGGAAAATGAACCCAATTTTGGGAAAAAAAAAATATTTTTGGGAAAATGAACCCAGTAATTGGGTAAAAAACCCGAATTTTGGGGAAAATGAACAGAGTTTGGGAGGAAAAAAACCCGATTATGGGAAAAATGAACCCAGTTTTGGGGAAAAAATTATTTTGGGGAAAATGAAATCAGTTTTGGGAAAAAAATTATTTTGGGGAAAATGAACCCAGTAATGGGGAAAAAAAACCTGATTTTGGGGAAAATGAACCCAGTTTTGGGGGAAAACCCCGGATTTGGGGAAAATGAACCCAGTTTTGGGGGAAAAAATGATTTTGGGGATAATGAACCCAGTAATGGAGAAAAAATCCTGATTTTGGGGAAAATGAACCCAGTGTGGAGTGGAAATTGAAGATTTTGGGGAAAATGAAATCAGTTTGGAGGGGAACACCTGATTTTGGAGAAAAAGCATCCAGTTTTGGGGGGAAATAAGGATTTTGTGGAAAATGAATATAGTTTCGGAGGATAAAAGCTATTTATGCAGAAAATGAACCCAGTTTTGGGTAAAAAATCCGTTTTTAAGGAAAATTAACCCAATTTTGGGGAAAAAATTTATTTTTGGGAAAATGAACCCAGTAATTGGGTAAAAAACCCGAATTTTGGGGAAAATGAACCCCGTTTGGGAGGAAAAAAACCCGATTATGGGAAAAATGAACCCAGTTTGGGGAAAAAATTATTTTGGGGAAAATGAAATCAGTTTTGGGAAAAAAATTATTTTGGGGAAAATGAACCCAGTAATGGGGAAAAAAAACCTGATTTTGGGGAAAATGAACCCAGTGTGGAGTGGAAATAGAAGATTTTGGGGAAAAAAAATCAAAAATTCACCAAAAATTACACCAAAAATTTCACCAAAATCATTATTTCCCTCCCAAAACTGGATTCATTTCCCCCAAAATCAGATTTTTTTCCGCCCAAACCGGATTCATTTTCCCCAAAATCCTATTTTTCCCCCAAAACTGGGTGCATATTCACACAAATCAGGTTTTCTCCTCCTAAAACGGTTCATTTTCCACAAAAGCTTCTATTTCCACTCCACACTGGGTTCATTTTCCCCATAATCAGGGTTTATTCCCAATTACTGTGTTCACTTTCTCAAAAATCCTTTTACTTCCCCCGCCCCCCCCATCAAAAATGGGTTCATTTATCTCAAAAACTAACCCCTTGATTTTAAAGAATCCTGGAATGTTCTTCCATGAATCGCTGCTAGAAGAGAAAGCATTTTAGCGGCAGGCTATTCCTCTCTCGAAGGCTGACAAATACAGGCAAAGAGTCGAGCTGCTTTTGCTTTCTTGCGCAGCCTTCACAGTGTAGCCCCGGCTTTCACAGTAGGCTTCAGCTGCAAACATTACGTTGTTCGGGAGACAGTGCCTTCTCTTACCGGCTAGCTCTCTAAACTGAAGCCGGTCGGAAAGCTGCCTCTCGCCGCGGTTCTACAGACATCCCGGCGGTCTGCTGCTTGCCTCCCTGACGAACAGTCTTTTCCGATTTCTAGCAGCATATTAAAGCGCGTCCACAGCAGTCTAAAATCTTGCCTCCTACCCACCCCCGAATTTTCTATTTTGGAAATGTTTTAGCATGACATCTAATCTCCTAACAATGTATTTAAAAGACAAATAATCGGATGATCTGTTCGTGTTCAAGGACGAGAGATGCCTTTTTTCCTGTCCATTCCCTTCAGCCTCTGCAAACTGTTTCTGCTGAAACGTGTTAAAACAGCCGTCAGCGAATTCACACACATTCTCTGAACTGCACGGTTTTGTTTTTCCTCCAAGGGAGTGCAGAAACTAAACCTTTGAATTTAAAGAATCCTGGAATTTCCTTCCATGAATAGCTGCCAGAAGAGAAAGCTTTTCACCGGCAGGGTATTCCTCTCTCGAAGGCTTACAAATACAGGCAAAGTGAGGATCTGCTCCTGCTTTCTTGAGCAGCCTTCACAGTGTTTCCCCGGCTTTCACACCACATTCCGGCTGCAAACATTACGTTGGTCCGGAGACAGCGCCTTCTCTTGCCGGCTGGCTCTCTAAACTGAAACCGCTCAGAAAGCTGTCTCTGGCCGCGGTTTCACAGACATCTCGGCTGTCTGCTCCTTGCCGCTCTGAGGAGCAGTCATTTCAGATATCTAGCATCACATCACAGCGCATGCACATGACTCTAAAATCTTTCTCTCTTAGAAAGTTGCTATTTATGAAAATTGTTTTAGCATGACTTTTCATCTTCTAACACTGTAATTAAAGGGAATATTATCAGATGATCTGCTCGTGCTTCAAGGACGAGGGATCCCTGTTTTCCAGTGTAGTCTCATCAGCCTCTGCAAACTCTTTCTACTGAAACAGCAGGCAGGGAATCCACAGCACATTCTCTGAACGGCACGGTTTTGTGTTTCTCCAAAGGAGAGCAGAAACTAACACCTTGATTTTAAAGAATCCCAGAATCTTCTTCCATGAATCGCTGCTAGAAGAGAAAGCATTTTAGCGGCAGGCTATTCCTCTCTCGAAGGCTGACAAATACAGGCAAACAGTCGAGCTGCTTTTGCTTTCTTGCGCAGCCTTCACAGTGTAGCCCCGGCTTTCACAGTAGGCTTCAGCTGCAAACATTACGTTGTTCGGGAGACAGCGCCTTCTCTTACCGGCTAGCTCTCTAAACTGAAGCCGGTCGGAAAGCTGCCTCTCGCCGCGGTTCTACAGACATCCCGGCGGTCTGCTGCTTGCCTCCCTGACGAACAGTCTTTTCCGATTTCTAGCAGCATATTAAAGCGCGTCCACAGCAGTCTAAAATCTTGCCTCCTACCCACCCCCGAATTTTCTATTTTGGAAATGTTTTAGGATGACATCTAATCTCCTAACAATGTATTTAAAAGACAAATAATCGGATGATCTGTTCGTGTTCAAGGACGAGAGATGCCTTTTTTCCTGTCCATTACCTTCAGCCTTTGCAAACTGTTTCTGCTGAAACGTGTTAAAACAGCCGTCAGCGAATTCACACACATTCTCTGAACTGCACGGTTTTGTTTTTCCTCCAATGGAGTGCAGAAACTAACCCTTTGAATTTAAAAATCCTGGAATTTCCTTCCATGAATAGCTGCCAGAAGAGAAAGCTTTTCACCGGCAGGGTATTCCTCTCTCGAAGGCTTACAAATACAGGCAAAGTGAGGATCTGCTCCTGCTTTCTTGAGCAGCCTTCACAGTGTTTCCCCGGCTTTCACACCACATTCCGGCTGCAAACATTACGTTGGTCCGGAGACAGCGCCTTCTCTTGCCGGCTGGCTCTCTAAACTGAAACCGCTCAGAAAGCTGTCTCTGGCCGCGGTTTCACAGACATCTCGGCTGTCTGCTCCTTGCCGCTCTGAGGAGCAGTCATTTCAGATATCTAGCATCACATCACAGCGCATGCACATGAGTCTAAAATCTTTCTCTCTTAGAAAGTTGCTATTTATGAAAATTGTTTTAGCATGACTTTTCATCTTCTAACAATGTAATTAAAGGGAATATTATCAGATGATCTGCTCGTGCTTCAAGGACGAGGGATCCCTGTTTTCCAGTGTAGTCTCATCAGCCTCTGCAAACTCTTTCTACTGAAACAGCAGGCAGGGAATCCACAGCACATTCTCTGAACGGCACGGTTTTGTGTTTCTCCAAAGGAGAGCAGAAACTAACACCTTGATTTTAAAGAATCCCAGAATCTTCTTCCATGAATCGCTGCTGGAAGAGAAAGCATTTTAGCGGCAGGCTATTCCTCTCTCGAAGGCTGAGAAATACAGGCAAACAGTCGAGCTGCTTTTGCTTTCTTGCGCAGCCTTCACAGTGTAGCCCCGGCTTTCACAGTAGGCTTCAGCTGCAAACATTACGTTGTTCGGGAGACAGTGCCTTCTCTTACCGGCTAGCTCTCTAAACTGAAGCCGGTCGGAAAGCTGCCTCTCGCCGCGGTTCTACAGACATCCCGGCGGTCTGCTGCTTGCCTCCCTGACGAACAGTCTTTTCCGATTTCTAGCAGCATATTAAAGCGCGTCCACAGCAGTCTAAAATCTTGCCTCCTACCCACCCCCGAATTTTCTATTTTGGAAATGTTTTAGGATGACATCTAATCTCCTAACAATGTATTTAAAAGACAAATAATCGGATGATCTGTTCGTGTTCAAGGACGAGAGATGCCTTTTTTCCTGTCCATTCCCTTCAGCCTCTGCAAACTGTTTCTGCTGAAACTTGTTACAACAGCCGGCAGCGAATTCACACACATTCTCTGAACTGCACGGTTTTGTTTTTCCTCCAAGGGAGTGCAGAAACTAACCCTTTGAATTTAAAAATCCTGGAATTTCCTTCCATGAATAGCTGCCAGAAGAAAAAGCTTTTTACCGGCAGGGTATTCCTCTCTCGAAGGCTTACAAATACAGGCAAAGTGAGGATCTGCTCCTGCTTTCTTGAGCAGCCTTCACAGTGTTTCCCCGGCTTTCACACCACATTCCGGCTGCAAACATTACGTTGGTCCGGAGACAGCGCCTTCTCTTGCCGGCTGGCTCTCTAAACTGAAACCGCTCAGAAAGCTGTCTCTGGCCGCGGTTCCACAGACATCTCGGCTGTCTGCTCCTTGCCGCTCTGAGGAGCAGTCATTTCAGATATCTAGCATCACATCACAGCGCATGCACATGAGTCTAAAATCTTTCTCTCTTAGAAAGTTGCTATTTATGAAAATTGTTTTAGCATGACTTTTCATCTTCTAACAATGTAATTAAAGGGAATATTATCAGATGATCTGCTCGTGCAGATCGGACGAGGGATCCCTGTTTTCCAGTGTAGTCTCATCTGCCTCTGAAAACTCTTTCTACTGAAACAGCAGGCAGGGAATCCACAGCACATTCTCTGAACGGCACGGTTTTGTGTTTCTCCAAAGGAGAGCAGAAACTAACCCCTTGATTTTAAAGACTCACAGAATGTTCTTCCATGAATCGCTGCTAGAAGAGAAAGCATTTTAGCGGCAGGCTATTCCTCTCTCGAAGGCTGACAAATACAGGCAAACAGTCGAGCTGCTTTTGCTTTCTTGCGCAGCCTTCACAGTGTAGCCCCGGCTTTCACAGTAGGCTTCAGCTGCAAACATTACGTTGGTCCGGAGACAGCGCCTTCTCTTACCGGCTAGCTCTCTAAACTGAAGCCGGTCGGAAAGCTTCCTCTGCCCGCGGTTCTAAAGACATCCCGGCGGTCTTCTTCTTGCCTCCCTGACGAACAGTCATGTCAGATTTTGGGAGGAATTAACACAGTTTGGGAGAAAAAAAACTGATTATGGGGAAAATGAAGCCAGTTTGTGGGGAAAAAGCCGTTTTTGAATATAATAAAACCAGTTATGGGGAAAATGAACCAGTAATGGGGAAAAAAACGATTATGGGGAAAATGAACAGAGTTTGGGGGGGGAAACCCATTTTGTAGGGAAAGGAACACAGTTAAGGTGGAAAGAAACAGATTCTGTGTAAAATGAAATTGTAGGGAAATGAACCCAGTTTTGCTGGAATAAAACATATTTTGTGGAAAATGAGGGTTTTTTTCTCCCCCCGACTGGATTCATTTTCCCCAAAATCGGGTTTTTTTCCTCCCAAATTGGGTTCATTTTCCCCAAAATCCTTTTTTTCCCACAAAAACTGGGTGCATTTTCACACAAATCAGGTTTTCCCCTCCAAACTGATTACATTTTCCAAAAATCTTCTATTTCCACTCCACACTGGGTTTATTTTCCCCAAAATCATTTTTTTCCCCATTACTGGATTCATTTCCCCAAAATCGTTTTTTTTCCACCAAAACTGAGTTCATTTTCCCGAAATCGTTTCCCCCCGTCCCCCCCCCCCAAAAAAAACTGGCTGCATTTTCACACAAATGAGATTTTCCCCTCCAAACTGATTTCATTTTCCCCCAAATCCGGGTTTATTTCCCAATTACTGGGTTCATTTCCCCAAAATAATTTTTTCCCAAAGCACTCTTCATTTTCCCCAAAATCGATTTTTTTCCACCAAAACAGAGACCATTTACCTACAAGTTGGGTTTTCCCCCCAAACTGTGTTCATTTTCCCCCAAATTAGGGTTTTTTACAAAATTTTACAAAATTACTGGGTTAATTTTCCCCAAAATCACTCCCCCCCCCCCCCCCCCCCCCCAAACTGGATGCATTTTCATACAAATCAGGTTTTCCCCCCCCCCAAACTGGGTTAATTTTCACCATAATCAGCTTCTTTCCTCCCAAACTCGGTTCATTTCCCTACAAGTTGGTTTCCTCCGCCCAAAACTTTGTTCATTTTCCCCAAAATTCGATTTTTTTTAACCCAATTACTGGGTTCATTTTCCCAAAATATTTTTTTCCCCAAAACTGGGTTCATTTTCCTTAAAAACGGGTTTTTCTGCCAAAACTGGGTTCATTTTCCACATAATCAGCATTTTTCCTCCGAAACTAGGTTCATTTTCCACAAAATCCTTATTTCCCCCCAAAACTGGGTTTATTTTCACACAAATCAGGTTTTCCCCTCAAAACAGTGTTCATTTTCCCCAAAATCTTCTATTTCCACTCCACACTTGGTTCATTTTCCCCAAAAACAGATTTTTCCCCCAAAAACTGGGTCCATTTTCCCTAAATTCGGGTTTTTTTCCACCAAAACTCGGTTCATTTCCCTAGAAGTTGGTTTTTCCCCCCCAAACTTTGTTCATTTTCCCCAAAATTCGGTTTTTTTACCCAATTACTGGGTTCGTTTTCTCCAAAATAATTGTTTTCCCCAAAACTGGGTTCATTTTCTGCATAATCAGTTTTCCCTCTGAAACTGGGTTCATTTTCCACAAAATTCGGGAAATGAACTGAGTTTTGGTGGAAAAAAACTGACTTTGGGGGAAAATGAACCCAGTTAGGGAGGAAAAAATCCGATTTCGGGGCAAATTACCCCAATTATGGGGAAAAAAAAATAATTTTCGGGAAATGAACCCAGTAATTGGAAAACCCGGATTCTGGGGAAAATAAACACAGTTTGGGAGGAAAGAAGCTGATTATGGGGAAAATGAAACCAGTTTTGGGGGAAAAAAAACATTTTTGGTGAAAATGAACCCAGTTTTGAAGGAAAAAAAAAGATTTTGGGGAAATAAAGCCAGTAACTGGTTCAAAAATCCATATGTTGGGGAAAATGAACACAATTTGGTGGGGAAAACCCGATATGTAGGGAAATAAACCCATTTTTGGTGGAAAAAACATATTTTGAGGAAAATGAACCCAGTTTTTTTGGGGAAAAAATTATTTTGGGGAAAATGAACCCAGTTTGGGAGGAGAGAAGCTGATTATGGGGGAAATGAACGGAGTGCGGAGTGGAAATAGAATATTTTGAGGAAAATGAAATCAGTTTGGAGGGGACAACCTGATTTGTGTGAAAATGTACCCAGTTTTGGGGGGGGGGAAGGATTTTGTGGAAAATGAACCTAGTTTTGGAGGAAAAAATCTGATTATGCGGAAAATGAACCCCTTTTGGGGGGAAAAATGATTTTGGGGGAAATGAACGCAGTAATTGGGTAAAAAACACTAATTTGGGGGAAAATGGAACCAGTTTGGTAGGGAAAACCAAATTTGTAGGGAAGTGAACCCATTTTTGGTGGAAAAAAACCATATTTTGGGGAAAATGGACACAGTTTTGGGGGGAAAAAATGATTTTGGGGAAAATGAACCCAGTAATGGGGAAAAAAATGATTTTGGGGAAAATGAACCCAGTGTGGAATGGAAATAGAAGATTTTGGGGAAAATGAAATCAGATAGGAGGGGAAAACCTGATTTTTGTGAAAATGAACTGAGTTTTGGGGGGAAATAAGGATTTTATGTAAAATGAACCTATTTTCGGAGGAAAAAAGCTGATTATGTGGAAAATGAACCCAGTTTTGCGGAAAAACCTGTTTTCAAGGAAAATGAACCCAGTTTGGGGGGGGAAAAATGATTTTGGGGAAAATGAACCCAGTGATCGGGTAAAAAACCCGGATTTTGGGGAAAATGAACACAGTTTGTTGGGGAAAACCTAATATGTAGGGAAATAAACCCAGTTTTGGTGGAAAAAACATATTTTGGGGAAAATGAACCCAGTTTTGGAGTAAAAAAAATGATTTTTGGAAAAATCAACCCACTTTGTGAGAAAAACCCCTGATTTTGGAGAAAATGAACCCAGTAATGGGGAAAAATCCTGATTTTGGGGAAAATGAACCAAGTGCGGAGTGGAAATAGAAGGTTTTGAGGAAAATGAAATCAGTTTGGACGGGACAACCTGATTTGTGTGAAAATGTACCCAGTTTTGGGGGTTAATAGGGATTTTGCAGAAAATGAACCTAGTTTCGGAGGAAAAATTCTGATTATACGGAAAATGAACACAGTTTTGGGGAAAAAATTATTTTGGGGAAAATGAACGCAGTAATTGGGTAAAAAAACCCGAATTTTGGGGAAAATCAGCAGAGTTGGGGGGGGGAAGACTTGTAGAGAAATGAACCGACTTTTGCTGTAAAAAAACCGACTTTGGGGAAAATCAACCCAGTTTGGGAGGAAAAAATCCGATTTTGGGGAAAATGAACACTGGAGGGGAAAAAAACCTGGTTTTGGGGAAAATGAACACTGGAGGGGAAAACTAGATTTGTGTGAAAATGCACCCAGTGTTTTGTGGAAAAAAAGGATTTTGGGGAAAATGAACCCAGTTTAGGAAGAAAGAAGCTGATTATGGGGAAAATTAACCCAGTTTGGAGGGGATAACCCGTTTTTGATTAAAATGAACCCAGTTTTGAGGGAAAAAAAAATTTTTTGGGAAATAAAGCCAGTAATTGGGGCTTCTCCAAAACAACCAGGTTTTGGAGAAAATGAACACAATTTGGTGGGGGAAAACCCAATATTTAGGGAAATAAACCCAGTTTTGGTGGAAAAACAACATATTTTGGGGAAAATGAACACAGTTTTGGGGGAAAAAATGATTTTGGGGAAAATGAACCCAGTAATGGAGAAAAAATCCTGATTTTGGGGAAAATGAATCCAGTGTGGAGTGGAAATTGAAGATTTTGGGGAAAATGAAATCAGTTTGGAGGGGAAAACCTGATTTGTGTGAAAATGTACCCAGTTTTTGGGGGAGAAAAAGGATTTTGGGTAAAATGAACCCAGTGTGGAGTGGAAATAGAAGATTTTGGAGAAAATGAACACTGTTTGGAGGGGAACACCTGATTTTGGAGAAAAAGCATCCAGTTTTGGGGGGAAATAAGGATTTTGTGGAAAATAAATATAGTTTCGGAGGATAAAAACTATTTATGCAGAAAATGAACCCAGTTTTGGTTAAAAAACCCGTTTTTAAGGAAAATGAACCCAATTTTGGGGAAAAAAATTTATTTTTGGGAAAATGAACCTAGTAATTGGGTAAAAAACCCGAATTTTGGGGAAAATGAACCCCGTTTGGGAGGAAAAAAACCCGATTATGGGAAAAATGAACCCAGTTTTGGGGAAAAAATTATTTTGAGGAAAATGAAATCAGTTTTGGGAAAAAAATTATTTTGGGGAAAATGAACCCAGTAATGGGGAAAAAAACCTGATTTTGGGGAAAATGAACCCAGTTTTGGGGGAAAACCCCGGATTTGGGGAAAATGAACCCAGTTTTGGGGGAAAAAATGATTTTGGGGATAATGAACCCAGTAATGGAGAAAAAATCCTGATTTTGGGGAAAATGAACCCAGTGTGGAGTGGAAATAGAAGATTTTGGGGAAAATGAAATCAGTTTGGAGGGGAAAACCTGATTTGTGTGAAAATGTACCCAGTTTTTGGGGGAGAAAAAGGATTTTGGGTAAAATGAACTCAGTGTGGAGTGGAAATAGAAGATTTTGGAGAAAATGAACACTGTTTGGAGGGGAACACCTGATTTTGGAGAAAAAGCATCCAGTTTTGGGGGGAAATAAGGATTTTGTGGAAAATGAATATAGTTTCGGAGGATAAAAACTATTTATGCAGAAAATGAACCCAGTTTTGGTTAAAAAACCCGTTTTTAAGGAAAATGAACCCAATTTTGGGGAAAAAAAATTATTTTTAGGAAAATGAACCCAGTAATTGGGTAAAAAACCCGATTTTTTTTGAAAATGAACAGAGTTTGGGGGGGGGGGGGAACCAACTTGTAGGGAAATGAACCGAGTTTTGCTCGAAAAAAAACAACTTTGGGGAAAATGAACCCAGTTTGGGAGGGAAAAAAACGATTTTGGGGAAAATGAACCCAGTTTTGGGGGAAAAAACCCGATTTTGGGGAAATGAACCCAGTAATGGGGAAAAAACCTGATTTTGGGGAAAATGAACACTGTTTGGAGGGGAAAACTTGATTTGTGTGAAAATGCACCCAGTGTTTTGAAGAAAAAAAGGATTTTGGGGAAAATGAACACTGTTTGGAGGGGAAAACTTGATTTGTGTGAAAATGCACCCAGTGTTTTGAAGAAAAAAAGGATTTTGGGGAAAATGAACCCAGTTTGGGAGGATAGAAGCTGATTATGGGGAAAATGAACCCAGTTTGGGGGGGGGGGGAAATATTTTGTGGAAATAAAGCCAGTAATTGGGTAAAAACCCCGGATTTTGGAGAAAAATGAACCCAGTCTGGTGGGGAAAACCCAATTTGTAGGGAAATAAACCCAGTTTTGTGGAAAAAATATATTTTGGGGAAAATGAACGCAGTAATGGGGAAAAATCCTGATTTTGGGGAAAATGAACCAAGTGCAGAGTGGAAATAGAATATTTTGAGGAAAATGAAATCAGTTTGGAGGGGACAACCTGATTTGTGTGAAAATGTACCCAGTTTTTGGGGGAGAAAAAGGATTTTGGGTAAAATGAACTCAGTGTGGACTGGAAATAGAAGATTTTGGAGAAAATGAACACTGTTTGGAGGGGAACACCTGATTTTGGAGAAAAAGCATCCAGTTTTGGGGGGAAATAAGGATTTTGTGGAAAATGAATATAGTTTCGGAGGATAAAAACTATTTATGCAGAAAATGAACCCAGTTTTGGTTAAAAAACCCGTTTTTAAGGAAAATGAACCCAATTTTGGGGAAAAAAAAATTATTTTTAGGAAAATGAACCCAGTAATTGGGTAAAAAACCCGATTTTTTTTGAAAATGAACAGAGTTTGGGGGGGGGGGGGAACCAACTTGTAGGGAAATGAACCGAGTTTTGCTCGAAAAAAAACAACTTTGGGGAAAATCAACCCAGTTTGGGAGGGAAAAAAACGATTTTGGGGAAAATGAACCCAGTTTTGGGGGAAAAAACCCGATTTTGGGGAAATGAACCCAGTAATGGGGAAAAAAACTGATTTTGGGGAAAATGAACACTGTTTGGAGGGGAAAACTTGATTTGTGTGAAAATGCACCCAGTGTTTTGAAGAAAAAAAGGATTTTGGGGAAAATGAACCCAGTTTGGGAGGATAGAAGCTGATTATGGGGAAAATGAACCCAGTTTGGGGGGGGGAAATATTTTGTGGAAATAAAGCCAGTAATTGGGTAAAAACCCCGGATTTTGGAGAAAAATGAACCCAGTCTGGTGGGGAAAACCCAATTTGTAGGGAAATAAACCCAGTTTTGTGGAAAAAATATATTTTGGGGAAAATGAAGGCAGTAATGGGGAATAATCCTGATTTTGGGGAAAATGAACCAAGTGCGGAGTGGAAATAGAATATTTTGAGGAAAATGAAATCAGTTTGGAGGGGACAACCTGATTTGTGTGAAAATGTACCCAGTTTTGGGGGGGGGGGGAAAGGATTTTGTGGAAAATGAACCTAGTTTTAGAGGAAAAAATCTGATTATGCGGAAAATGAACCCCTTTTGGGGGGAAAAATGATTTTGGGGAAATGAACGCAGTAATTGGGTAAAAAACTCTAATTTGGGGGAAAATGGAACCAGTTTGGTAGGGAAAACCAAATTTGTAGGGAAGTGAACCCATTTTTGGTGGAAAAAACCATATTTTGGGGAAAATGGACACAGTTTTGGGGGGAAAAATGATTTTGGGGAAAATGAACCCAGTAATGGGGAAAAAAATGATTTTGGGGAAAATGAACCCAGTGTGGAATGGAATAGAAGATTTTGGGGAAAATGAAATCAGATAGGAGGGGAAAACCTGATTTTTGTGAAAATGAACTGAGTTTTGGGGGGAAATAAGGATTTTATGTAAAATGAACCTATTTTCGGAGGAAAAAAGCTGATTATGTGGAAAATGAACCCAGTTTTGCGGAAAAACCTGTTTTCAAGGAAAATGAACCCAGTTTTGGGGGAAAAAATGATTTTGGGGAAAATGAACCCAGTGTGGAGTGGAAATAGAAGATTTTGGAGAAAATGAACACTGTTTGGAGGGGAACACCTGATTTTGGAGAAAAAGCATCCAGTTTTGGGGGGAAATAAGGATTTTGTGGAAAATGAATATAGTTTCGGAGGATAAAAACTATTTATGCAGAAAATGAACCCAGTTTTGGTTAAAAAACCCGTTTTTAAGGAAAATGAACCCAATTTTGGGGAAAAAAAATTATTTTTAGGAAAATGAACCCAGTAATTTTGGGTAAAAAACCCGATTTTTTTTGAAAATGAACAGAGTTTGGGGGGGGGGGGGAACCAACTTGTAGGGAAATGAACCGAGTTTTGCTCGAAAAAAAACAACTTTGGGGAAAATGAACCCAGTTTGGGAGGGAAAAAAACGATTTTGGGGAAAATGAACCCAGTTTTGGGGGAAAAAACCCGATTTTGGGGAAATGAACCCAGTAATGGGGAAAAAACCTGATTTTGGGGAAAATGAACACTGTTTGGAGGGGAAAACTTGATTTGTGTGAAAATGCACCCAGTGTTTTGAAGAAAAAAAGGATTTTGGGGAAAATGAACACTGTTTGGAGGGGAAAACTTGATTTGTGTGAAAATGCACCCAGTGTTTTGAAGAAAAAAAGGATTTTGGGGAAAATGAACCCAGTTTGGGAGGATAGAAGCTGATTATGGGGAAAATGAACCCAGTTTGGGGGGGGGGGAAATATTTTGTGGAAATAAAGCCAGTAATTGGGTAAAAACCCCGGATTTTGGAGAAAAATGAACCCAGTCTGGTGGGGAAAACCCAATTTGTAGGGAAATAAACCCAGTTTTGTGGAAAAAATATATTTTGGGGAAAATGAACGCAGTAATGGGGAAAAATCCTGATTTTGGGGAAAATGAACCAAGTGCAGAGTGGAAATAGAATATTTTGAGGAAAATGAAATCAGTTTGGAGGGGACAACCTGATTTGTGTGAAAATGTACCCAGTTTTTGGGGGAGAAAAAGGATTTTGGGTAAAATGAACTCAGTGTGGACTGGAAATAGAAGATTTTGGAGAAAATGAACACTGTTTGGAGGGGAACACCTGATTTTGGAGAAAAAGCATCCAGTTTTGGGGGGAAATAAGGATTTTGTGGAAAATGAATATAGTTTCGGAGGATAAAAACTATTTATGCAGAAAATGAACCCAGTTTTGGTTAAAAAACCCGTTTTTAAGGAAAATGAACCCAATTTTGGGGAAAAAAAATTATTTTTAGGAAAATGAACCCAGTAATTGGGTAAAAAACCCGATTTTTTTTGAAAATGAACAGAGTTTGGGGGGGGGGGGGAACCAACTTGTAGGGAAATGAACCGAGTTTTGCTCGAAAAAAAACAACTTTGGGGAAAATCAACCCAGTTTGGGAGGGAAAAAAACGATTTTGGGGAAAATGAACCCAGTTTTGGGGGAAAAAACCCGATTTTGGGGAAATGAACCCAGTAATGGGGAAAAAAACTGATTTTGGGGAAAATGAACACTGTTTGGAGGGGAAAACTTGATTTGTGTGAAAATGCACCCAGTGTTTTGAAGAAAAAAAGGATTTTGGGGAAAATGAACCCAGTTTGGGAGGATAGAAGCTGATTATGGGGAAAATGAACCCAGTTTGGGGGGGGGGAAATATTTTGTGGAAATAAAGCCAGTAATTGGGTAAAAACCCCGGATTTTGGAGAAAAATGAACCCAGTCTGGTGGGGAAAACCCAATTTGTAGGGAAATAAACCCAGTTTTGTGGAAAAAATATATTTTGGGGAAAATGAACGCAGTAATGGGGAAAAATCCTGATTTTGGGGAAAATGAACCAAGTGCGGAGTGGAAATAGAATATTTTGAGGAAAATGAAATCAGTTTGGAGGGGACAACCTGATTTGTGTGAAAATGTACCCAGTTTTGGGGGGGGGGGGAAAGGATTTTGTGGAAAATGAACCTAGTTTTAGAGGAAAAAATCTGATTATGCGGAAAATGAACCCCTTTTGGGGGAAAAATGATTTTGGGGGAAATGAACGCAGTAATTGGGTAAAAAACTCTAATTTGGGGGAAAATGGAACCAGTTTGGTAGGGAAAACCAAATTTGTAGGGAAGTGAACCCATTTTTGGTGGAAAAAACCATATTTTGGGGAAAATGGACACAGTTTTGGGGGGAAAAATGATTTTGGGGAAAATGAACCCAGTAATGGGGAAAAAAATGATTTTGGGGAAAATGAACCCAGTGTGGAATGGAAATAGAAGATTTTGGGGAAAATGAAATCAGATAGGAGGGGAAAACCTGATTTTTGTGAAAATGAACTGAGTTTTGGGGGGAAATAAGGATTTTATGTAAAATGAACCTATTTTCGGAGGAAAAAAGCTGATTATGTGGAAAATGAACCCAGTTTTGCGGAAAAACCTGTTTTCAAGGAAAATGAACCCAGTTTTGGGGGAAAAAATGATTTTGGGGAAAATGAACCCAGTGATCGGGTAAAAAACCCGGATTTTGGGGAAAATGAACACAGTTTGTTGGGGAAAACCTAATATGTAGGGAAATAAACCCAGTTTTGGTGGAAAAAACATATTTTGGGGAAAATGAACCCAGTTTTGGGGTAAAAAAAATGATTTTTGGAAAAATTAACCCACTTTGTGAGAAAAACCCCTGATTTTGGAGAAAATGAACCCAGTAATGGGGAAAAATCCTGATTTTGGGGAAAATGAACCAAGTGCGGAGTGGAAATAGAAGGTTTTGAGGAAAATGAAATCAGTTTGGACGGGACAACCTGATTTGTGTGAAAATGTACCCAGTTTTGGAGGTTAATAGGGATTTTGCGGAAAATGAACCTAGTTTCGGAGGAAAAATTCTGATTATACGGAAAATGAACACAGTTTTGGGGGAAAAAAACGTTTTTAAGGAAAATGAACCCAGTTTTTGGGGAAAAAATTATTTTGGGGAGAATGAATGCAGTAATTGGGTAAAAAAACCCGAATTTTGGGGAAAATCAGCAGAGTTGGGGGGGGGGGAAGACTTGTAGAGAAATGAACCGACTTTTGCTGTAAAAAAACCGACTTTGGGGAAAATCAACCCAGTTTGGGAGGAAAAAATCCGATTTTGGGGAAAATGAACACTGGAGGGGAAAAAAACCTGTTTTTGGGGAAAATGAACACTGGAGGGGAAAACTAGATTTGTGTGAAAATGCACCCAGTGTTTTGTGGAAAAAAAGGATTTTGGGGAAAATGAACCCAGTTTGGGAGGAGAGAAGCTGATTATGGGGGAAATGAACCCAATTTGGGGGGGAAAAAATATTTTGTGGAAATAAAGCCAGTAATTGGGTAAAAACCCCGGATTTTGGAGAAAAATGAACCCAGTCTGGTGGGGAAAACCCAATTTGTAGGGAAATAAACCCAGTTTTGTGGAAAAAAATATATTTTGGGGAAAATGAACGCAGTAATGGGGAAAAATCCTGATTTTGGGGAAAATGAACTAAGTGCGGAGTGGAAATAGAATATTTTGAGGAAAATGAAATCAGTTTGGAGGGGACAACCTGATTTGTGTGAAAATGTACCCAGTTTTGGCGGTTAATAGGGATTTTCTGTAAAATGAACCTAGTTTTGGAGGGAAAAAATGCCGATTATGCGGAAAATGAACCCAGTTTTGGGGGAAAAATCCATTTTTAAGGAAAATGAACCCAGTTTGGGGGAAAAAAATTATTTTGGGGAAAATGAACCCACTAATCGGGTAAAAAACCCGATTTTTTTGGAAAATGAACAGAGTTTGGGGGGGGGGAACCAACTTGTAGGGAAATGAACCGAGTTTTCCTCGAAAAAAACCAACTTTGGGGAAAATCAACCCAGTTTGGGAGGGAAAAAAACGATTTTGGGGAAAATGAACCCAGTTTTGGGGTAAAAAAAATGATTTTTGGAAAAATTAACCCACTTTGTGAGAAAAACCCCTGATTTTGGAGAAAATGAACCCAGTAATGGGGAAAAATCCTGATTTTGGGGAAAATGAACCCAGTGTGGAGTGGAAATAGAAGATTTTGGGGAAAATGAAATCAGTTTGGAGGGGAAAACCTGATTTGTGTGAAAATGTACCCAGTTTTTGGGGGAGAAAAAGGATTTTGGGTAAAATGAACTCAGTGTGGAGTGGAAATAGAAGATTTTGGAGAAAATGAACACTGTTTGGAGGGGAACACCTGATTTTGGAGAAAAAGCATCCAGTTTTGGGGGGAAATAAGGATTTTGTGGAAAATGAATATAGTTTCGGAGGATAAAAACTATTTATGCAGAAAATGAACCCAGTTTTGGTTAAAAAACCCGTTTTTAAGGAAAATGAACCCAATTTTGGGGAAAAAAAATTATTTTTAGGAAAATGAACCCAGTAATTGGGTAAAAAACCCGATTTTTTTTGAAAATGAACAGAGTTTGGGGGGGGGGGGGAACCAACTTGTAGGGAAATGAACCGAGTTTTGCTCGAAAAAAAACAACTTTGGGGAAAATGAACCCAGTTTGGGAGGGAAAAAAACGATTTTGGGGAAAATGAACCCAGTTTTGGGGGAAAAAACCCGATTTTGGGGAAATGAACCCAGTAATGGGGAAAAAACCTGATTTTGGGGAAAATGAACACTGTTTGGAGGGGAAAACTTGATTTGTGTGAAAATGCACCCAGTGTTTTGAAGAAAAAAAGGATTTTGGGGAAAATGAACACTGTTTGGAGGGGAAAACTTGATTTGTGTGAAAATGCACCCAGTGTTTTGAAGAAAAAAAGGATTTTGGGGAAAATGAACCCAGTTTGGGAGGATAGAAGCTGATTATGGGGAAAATGAACCCAGTTTGGGGGGGGGGGAAATATTTTGTGGAAATAAAGCCAGTAATTGGGTAAAAACCCCGGATTTTGGAGAAAAATGAACCCAGTCTGGTGGGGAAAACCCAATTTGTAGGGAAATAAACCCAGTTTTGTGGAAAAAATATATTTTGGGGAAAATGAACGCAGTAATGGGGAAAAATCCTGATTTTGGGGAAAATGAACCAAGTGCAGAGTGGAAATAGAATATTTTGAGGAAAATGAAATCAGTTTGGAGGGGACAACCTGATTTGTGTGAAAATGTACCCAGTTTTTGGGGGAGAAAAAGGATTTTGGGTAAAATGAACTCAGTGTGGACTGGAAATAGAAGATTTTGGAGAAAATGAACACTGTTTGGAGGGGAACACCTGATTTTGGAGAAAAAGCATCCAGTTTTGGGGGGAAATAAGGATTTTGTGGAAAATGAATATAGTTTCGGAGGATAAAAACTATTTATGCAGAAAATGAACCCAGTTTTGGTTAAAAAACCCGTTTTTAAGGAAAATGAACCCAATTTTGGGGAAAAAAAATTATTTTTAGGAAAATGAACCCAGTAATTGGGTAAAAAACCCGATTTTTTTTGAAAATGAACAGAGTTTGGGGGGGGGGGGGAACCAACTTGTAGGGAAATGAACCGAGTTTTGCTCGAAAAAAAACAACTTTGGGGAAAATCAACCCAGTTTGGGAGGGAAAAAAACGATTTTGGGGAAAATGAACCCAGTTTTGGGGGAAAAAACCCGATTTTGGGGAAATGAACCCAGTAATGGGGAAAAAAACTGATTTTGGGGAAAATGAACACTGTTTGGAGGGGAAAACTTGATTTGTGTGAAAATGCACCCAGTGTTTTGAAGAAAAAAAGGATTTTGGGGAAAATGAACCCAGTTTGGGAGGATAGAAGCTGATTATGGGGAAAATGAACCCAGTTTGGGGGGGGGGGAAATATTTTGTGGAAATAAAGCCAGTAATTGGGTAAAAACCCCGGATTTTGGAGAAAAATGAACCCAGTCTGGTGGGGAAAACCCAATTTGTAGGGAAATAAACCCAGTTTTGTGGAAAAAATATATTTTGGGGAAAATGAACGCAGTAATGGGGAAAAATCCTGATTTTGGGGAAAATGAACCAAGTGCGGAGTGGAAATAGAATATTTTGAGGAAAATGAAATCAGTTTGGAGGGGACAACCTGATTTGTGTGAAAATGTACCCAGTTTTGGGGGGGGGGGGAAAGGATTTTGTGGAAAATGAACCTAGTTTTAGAGGAAAAAATCTGATTATGCGGAAAATGAACCCCTTTTGGGGGGAAAAATGATTTTGGGGGAAATGAACGCAGTAATTGGGTAAAAAACTCTAATTTGGGGGAAAATGGAACCAGTTTGGTAGGGAAAACCAAATTTGTAGGGAAGTGAACCCATTTTTGGTGGAAAAAACCATATTTTGGGGAAAATGGACACAGTTTTGGGGGGAAAAATGATTTTGGGGAAAATGAACCCAGTAATGGGGAAAAAAATGATTTTGGGGAAAATGAACCCAGTGTGGAATGGAAATAGAAGATTTTGGGGAAAATGAAATCAGATAGGAGGGGAAAACCTGATTTTTGTGAAAATGAACTGAGTTTTGGGGGGAAATAAGGATTTTATGTAAAATGAACCTATTTTCGGAGGAAAAAAGCTGATTATGTGGAAAATGAACCCAGTTTTGCGGAAAAACCTGTTTTCAAGGAAAATGAACCCAGTTTTGGGGGAAAAAATGATTTTGGGGAAAATGAACCCAGTGATCGGGTAAAAAACCCGGATTTTGGGGAAAATGAACACAGTTTGTTGGGGAAAACCTAATATGTAGGGAAATAAACCCAGTTTTGGTGGAAAAAACATATTTTGGGGAAAATGAACCCAGTTTTGGGGTAAAAAAAATGATTTTTGGAAAAATTAACCCACTTTGTGAGAAAAACCCCTGATTTTGGAGAAAATGAACCCAGTAATGGGGAAAAATCCTGATTTTGGGGAAAATGAACCAAGTGCGGAGTGGAAATAGAAGGTTTTGAGGAAAATGAAATCAGTTTGGACGGGACAACCTGATTTGTGTGAAAATGTACCCAGTTTTGGAGGTTAATAGGGATTTTGCGGAAAATGAACCTAGTTTCGGAGGAAAAATTCTGATTATACGGAAAATGAACACAGTTTTGGGGGAAAAAAACGTTTTTAAGGAAAATGAACCCAGTTTTTGGGGAAAAAATTATTTTGGGGAGAATGAATGCAGTAATTGGGTAAAAAAACCCGAATTTTGGGGAAAATCAGCAGAGTTGGGGGGGGGGGAAGACTTGTAGAGAAATGAACCGACTTTTGCTGTAAAAAAACCGACTTTGGGGAAAATCAACCCAGTTTGGGAGGAAAAAATCCGATTTTGGGGAAAATGAACACTGGAGGGGAAAAAAACCTGTTTTTGGGGAAAATGAACACTGGAGGGGAAAACTAGATTTGTGTGAAAATGCACCCAGTGTTTTGTGGAAAAAAAGGATTTTGGGGAAAATGAACCCAGTTTGGGAGGAGAGAAGCTGATTATGGGGGAAATGAACCCAATTTGGGGGGGAAAAAATATTTTGTGGAAATAAAGCCAGTAATTGGGTAAAAACCCCGGATTTTGGAGAAAAATGAACCCAGTCTGGTGGGGAAAACCCAATTTGTAGGGAAATAAACCCAGTTTTGTGGAAAAAAATATATTTTGGGGAAAATGAACGCAGTAATGGGGAAAAATCCTGATTTTGGGGAAAATGAACTAAGTGCGGAGTGGAAATAGAATATTTTGAGGAAAATGAAATCAGTTTGGAGGGGACAACCTGATTTGTGTGAAAATGTACCCAGTTTTGGGGGTTAATAGGGATTTTCTGAAAAATGAACCTAGTTTTGGAGGGAAAAAATGCCGATTATGCGGAAAATGAACCCAGTTTTGGGGGAAAAATCCATTTTTAAGGAAAATGAACCCAGTTTGGGGGAAAAAAATTATTTTGGGGAAAATGAACCCACTAATCGGGTAAAAAACCCGATTTTTTTGGAAAATGAACAGAGTTTGGGGGGGGGGAACCAACTTGTAGGGAAATGAACCGAGTTTTCCTCGAAAAAAACCAACTTTGGGGAAAATCAACCCAGTTTGGGAGGGAAAAAAACGATTTTGGGGAAAATGAACCCAGTTTTGGGGTAAAAAAAATGATTTTTGGAAAAATTAACCCACTTTGTGAGAAAAACCCCTGATTTTGGAGAAAATGAACCCAGTAATGGGGAAAAATCCTGATTTTGGGGAAAATGAACCCAGTGTGGAGTGGAAATAGAAGATTTTGGGGAAAATGAAATCAGTTTGGAGGGGAAAACCTGATTTGTGTGAAAATGTACCCAGTTTTTGGGGGAGAAAAAGGATTTTGGGTAAAATGAACTCAGTGTGGAGTGGAAATAGAAGATTTTGGAGAAAATGAACACTGTTTGGAGGGGAACACCTGATTTTGGAGAAAAGCATCCAGTTTTGGGGGAAATAAGGATTTTGTGGAAAATGAATATAGTTTCGGAGGATAAAAACTATTTATGCAGAAAATGAACCCAGTTTTGGTTAAAAAACCCGTTTTTAAGGAAAATGAACCCAATTTTGGGGAAAAAAAATTATTTTTAGGAAAATGAACCCAGTAATTGGGTAAAAAACCCGATTTTTTTTGAAAATGAACAGAGTTTGGGGGGGGGGGGGAACCAACTTGTAGGGAAATGAACCGAGTTTTGCTCGAAAAAAAACAACTTTGGGGAAAATGAACCCAGTTTGGGAGGGAAAAAAACGATTTTGGGGAAAATGAACCCAGTTTTGGGGGAAAAAACCCGATTTTGGGGAAATGAACCCAGTAATGGGGAAAAAACCTGATTTTGGGGAAAATGAACACTGTTTGGAGGGGAAAACTTGATTTGTGTGAAAATGCACCCAGTGTTTTGAAGAAAAAAAGGATTTTGGGGAAAATGAACACTGTTTGGAGGGGAAAACTTGATTTGTGTGAAAATGCACCCAGTGTTTTGAAGAAAAAAAGGATTTTGGGGAAAATGAACCCAGTTTGGGAGGATAGAAGCTGATTATGGGGAAAATGAACCCAGTTTGGGGGGGGGGGAAATATTTTGTGGAAATAAAGCCAGTAATTGGGTAAAAACCCCGGATTTTGGAGAAAAATGAACCCAGTCTGGTGGGGAAAACCCAATTTGTAGGGAAATAAACCCAGTTTTGTGGAAAAAATATATTTTGGGGAAAATGAACGCAGTAATGGGGAAAAATCCTGATTTTGGGGAAAATGAACCAAGTGCAGAGTGGAAATAGAATATTTTGAGGAAAATGAAATCAGTTTGGAGGGGACAACCTGATTTGTGTGAAAATGTACCCAGTTTTTGGGGGAGAAAAAGGATTTTGGGTAAAATGAACTCAGTGTGGACTGGAAATAGAAGATTTTGGAGAAAATGAACACTGTTTGGAGGGGAACACCTGATTTTGGAGAAAAAGCATCCAGTTTTGGGGGGAAATAAGGATTTTGTGGAAAATGAATATAGTTTCGGAGGATAAAAACTATTTATGCAGAAAATGAACCCAGTTTTGGTTAAAAAACCCGTTTTTAAGGAAAATGAACCCAATTTTGGGGAAAAAAAATTATTTTTAGGAAAATGAACCCAGTAATTGGGTAAAAAACCGGGTAAAAAACCCGATTTTTTTTGAAAATGAACAGAGTTTGGGGGGGGGGGGGGAACCAACTTGTAGGGAAATGAACCGAGTTTTGCTCGAAAAAAAACAACTTTGGGGAAAATCAACCCAGTTTGGGAGGGAAAAAAACGATTTTGGGGAAAATGAACCCAGTTTTTGGGGGAAAAAACCCGATTTTGGGGAAATGAACCCAGTAATGGGGAAAAAAACTGATTTTGGGGAAAATGAACACTGTTTGGAGGGGAAAACTTGATTTGTGTGAAAATGCACCCAGTGTTTTGAAGAAAAAAAGGATTTTGGGGAAAATGAACCCAGTTTGGGAGGATAGAAGCTGATTATGGGGAAAATGAAC